>OZ020186.1:17805679-18092201 GCA_963971135.1 Stenus bimaculatus
TACCATAACTCTATTGTAAACTGCATCAATAAACTTTAAAGGATAATTATTATTCATTAAGATGTTGTTATAATATCCCTGTTTTTTCTCCTAAACTTTTCATTACTCAAACGGATCTAACATCCCCAAACAACTCGTAGTTAATATTATTAAGAAAAAATGGAAAACAATTGAAGCATACACAACTTTGGACAGGAAACATTATTACAGTTGATTGAAATTTATTTTGAAACAAGTTTCTTCCAGTTTGACAACAAGTACTACAAACAGTTGGATGGAAGCCCCATGGGTAACCCGGCGAGCCCAGTATTAGCGGCGTTTGTGATGGAAGAATTGATAAATGCAGTAACGTCCAATCCTATAATAGAAGTTCCGTTCATCAAATTCTACGTTGATGACACATTCACGTTGATTCATAAAGACGAAATTATGTTAGTATTAAAGGAGTTGAACCAATTCCATAGTAAGATTCAATTCACATTTGAAATAGAAACAGAAAAATCAATTACATTTTTAGATGTAATATTAATAAATCAAGACAACTGTATTGTAACAGACTGGTTTAGAAAACCTAGTGCGTCATCAATTTTCTTAAATTACTACTCAAGCCATCCAATATCACAAAAGATAGGAGCAGTCACAGGAATTTTTGAACGAATGATCCGTTTGAGTAATGAAAAGTTTAGGAGAAAAAACAGGGATATTATTAACAACATCTTAATGAATAATAATTGTCCTTTAAAGTTTATTGATGCAGTTTACAATAGAGTTATGGTAAAAATAAAAAAAATGGGTGAACATAAAGAAAAGGTAACAGTTGACTTTGAAGTAACCCCAGATAACACCAATAATGATGACGAGCCGTGCAGATACTTCAGGTTTCCACATGTTGAGAATGTTTCATATGGTATTGGCAAACTTCTTAAACCATACCATGTACAGTTAGGATTGTATAACATCAAGAAAACAAGTGCTATATATACGAAACTAAAAGATAGAACACCTATTGAACTTGAGTCTAATGTAGTATACCAGATCCCTTGTGGTGGATGCAATTGTGTGTATATTGGACAGACTGGCCAGCACGTTAAGTCGAGAGTTAAACAACACACTTATGACTGCTTGGAGAAATTCAAGGATAAGAACAACAAAACTGGCCTGGCATTACATCACTTTAGTAAGAACCACGATTTTAAGTTTGAAAACATCAAAATCTTGGGCAGGGAGCAGATATATGAAAAATGCCTCACTCTGGAAGCTATTAACATCAAGAAGAATGCCAATAACACCAACTTGAAGAGTGATATGGATCACATTAGTTCAATTTTTCAAAATTTGATTAGTTTGTATTAGGACGAATTGTTTGATATTTAATAATTGTTTAAGATTTATTAATTGTTAGTTTGGAGAGTTGTCGTGAGATGGCAGCAGCTGTAATACCTTCATATTGCGGTGTTGTAATTCTACACTTAAGTAACTTCTATGATGCTAATAAGAGCACAGTGATTAATGTCAAATAAAATAAAATAAGAGTTAAGCGTGGTTAGAATTATAGTTTTTCTAAGTAAGCTGTTTAAAACAGGTAGATTGTTAAGAACCAAAGAGAATAAGATAATAGCAACTTTAATAACGATCAAAAAACATCATAAAGGTATAAAATGTACATTGCTTTTAATAATATTACTAATAACCTAAATAATTGTAGTTGAGCACATGGTAGGAAAAAGATTATTAATCTTCAAATACAGTGTGATAAGATTATACCATCAACTATTACACCCCCAATGAAGGGTTGGTTAGCTATTGACCATCAGCGAGCATGTTCCAGTGTTTTCTGTATCTATAACAATTGTTTTAGAATAGATGTACAATCTCTTCCATAATATTCAAAGGTAATGTTTAAATGTGATTTAAAAAATTCTTCTAATAATAATCAAATAAGATTTGTAAATAATTTTAAAATGTACAACATTGTAATTTTTGTATTTTGTCCTCAGCTTGAAAAAGGTTGTAAGAGCAACCGAAACTTGTCGCGAAATAAAGGAATAAAGAGAGTTTTGTTTTTGTCCTCACACCATAACCCACCTAAATATTTTTTAAATATTGTTGTAGGTTCGTATAGTGGATGACGTACTTATTTTTGGGTAAGAGGGTTGCCAACATTTTTTACATTTTCCGCCGGGTGGTAGTCCGAGTTCGGGTGCCATGGGAAGATCGGCTTGTACGTCGTGGATGTTTACGGGATACTCTAAATCCACTTCCAAAATGTATCCACGCGGACTGTCGGCCGGCACATTTAAAAAATAGTCCGCTTGAAAGCCTGCTGGTGATTTATCCATCCATTCTAAGCGTCCATAGGGCAAATGTTGACTCATCGCCCACGAGTACATCGCATTTATATCGTAGTACATGAGATACGATGATGGTTGTGATGGATCGTAATCTTCCAAGTATTTGTTGTTGGCCTTTGCGTATCGATGTGTGCATTGTGTTAGTCCTCCTCTAATTCCCTTCTCCAAAAACATTAAGATCTCTACGTCCTGTATCATATCGAGCTCCACCTTCGTACGTTTTAACATTGCATCCCAACTCAGACCGGGCGCGGAAAAATAATGTGCTGGATCAAGATGGTGGTTGGTTAAGCTCTGATCACGAAAACATTCGAATATATCGGCCAACAGCAGCACGTCCGTTTTTAAATACAGATCCGAGTACTCGCCCAATGTTTGTACTTTGAATTCGCTCCAGATCTTTTGAGCATGTTCGTATTCGTCCACCGATAAATCGTTTTCATAAATTTTACTATGAAAAGATGTTATGGGTGGAAGTGTTTCTTCCTCCAATCGCTCTAAACCTTTAATGTAGTCATACGGAAATACTCCCTTTCTCGTTAGAAGGCTGAATTTTTCCGCGTCCAAGTACTTAAATTCTCTCCGGAGTATAGGTTTTTCTTTCAAATCTTTGGCTAATTTGTCCAATGAAGACGCCATAAATCGAAAAGAATCACAAAATTTGAATGTTATGCAATTCTCGTCATGTCCTACGCTTTTAATCATCCCAATAAAGTTTTGTGTGTTGTGCGGTATTATGGATAATTTTCCTTGCCAATTCTGTCGGACTACGTCGTTCATTAAAAAGTGAGCATCATAACCGCTGAAATTGTGAAAAACTACGGAAATGATGCGACTATCTTGATAATTTAAATTGCATTCGTTATGGGCGGGACCACGATAACGTCCTGTGAAGTGACAATGATCTCGCACTCTAACAGCATCTTGTTGAAAAGGGTTTTCGCAGATATGGCATTCCTTAGCTTCAACGAACGCAATTTTTTGTTCATCCGTTAAATTATCCATGGGTATGGGACATTCATATACAGTCGTAACGTTCTCGGCAATATCGTAGAGCTCCGCACATAGCCATTCTCCGCAATTTGGTCCTCTATATTGTCGATAGTACGACAATGTATCATCGTAGGTACACTTTAAATAATATCCTACGCTAAAGGGCTCATGTTTTTGGTACTTTCGGCTATTTTCCCCACACCTTTCATCGCACTCCTTTAAAATACACTCAAAATCGGCATATATTATGAAAGGAACCTTTTCTTTATTTTTATAATTTACAAATTTCACCTTTCCATTGGGTATCAACTTAATTTTACATTCGTTCATTTGACCACATCTTTCTTCGTGCTCACTTAGCTGAATTTCGGTGGTGAAATAATGTAAACACCTATCACAAATGTGTTTCCTGCATTTATGTTTACTTAGTTGGGATGATACTAATCGTGACAGATTTTTTATCCACACATAATGATATTGGACGAGATCAACATCACCATCCTCCTGCAGATCCTCCTCTTCCATCGTCTTGTACTTGTCCGCCACCATTAATAAATTTACATGTGCATTTCTTTTTTCTTCACTCAAGTAGGATGGTTCCACCGAATAGCCCTTCTTCTTTAGTTTTAATACATATACATTTATGGAAATATTATTGTTTTTTTCAAACAAATAAATTTTTTCCCTTTGCATCGGGAACGTAATTCCTTCCAAATTTAAAACTTCCTTATAATGTGGATACGAAGAGGTTTTTTCGATGTTGTGCTTGGCAGGATAAAGGGCGGACACCACTGCCCACGCAAAACATGCGTTATCCATATTTTTAATATTTACACATGCTTTCTTACTTTTTACTTGAGGGGGTAGTGGTACATATGATGCCGCCCTTAGAGGCACATGTTTATTAATATTTAGGGTTAAACTAATAATTTCATCTAACGCCCAGCCGCTTTCCTTCTCTTGAAATTCTTCCAATTCCGTAATGATCGGCAACAATATATTGTCAGCATACCATGTGACCAAGTCGGTATCCCTGCTTATCACTGACGGCATTTTTGAATTTATATACTTGATGTCTTCAATCTCTTCGCCGGTGGTACTCAACCTAATAAATTTTCCACAAAATACTGCGTGCACTTTAAAAAAGGGTTCCTTTCTCAAGGCGTTTTTGAATCTCAACATACACATCTTCGCACAATCTTCAATAAATACAATGGGATCCTTGTGTCCCAAATTAACTATAACCCCCGTACGCATCCTTCCATTAAAAGCAGATTCCATTTCTTCCCACTTAATGAGAGCAGACTTCCTCGCTCTAACATTAACGCCAGCGCCTCGATGTAATTTTGTTTTTAATAGCGTGCGACAACTTATTATATTAGCGATGGATGCTAACATACCCTGTTTTGTACCAACGGCAATCACTTTTTTTAACCCACGCCTTATTAGTCGTATATTTTTGGAACAGTGTTTCATAATCCTTTTAATATTAATAGGATTATCATCAACCGCTTCAACCAATTTTCGGCTAATGTTAGCCAAATTTTGGGCTGTAGTCGCGAGCAAAACTGACTCCATTGTAAATTATTAACGTTATTCTGTCGAATGTATAAATCAGACTGATGCTGTGAACAAATTGTTCTCTCTTTTATATAACACCTAAGTCGTTGATGAGTAAACGTCTAGACGCACCGCAATTAGCAAAAACCGCAAAATGCAGCTGGTCTTCGCGAGTCGCTTAATTATTAGCAACGGTGATTCATACGATGTAAATAAGTCGCTCTTATCAACAATTTAAACAATTTCATGAAAAATCTTGTTAAAACATGTAGGAAACGGTAAGGTGCAGGTGCAGTGGAACCGCATGCTTCATCATAACACTAAAATTTACTAATTCAAGAAACCACAAGACTCTTATCAGCACAAGGGCATAATGCAGACCTACCACAATTCTTATCAATACTTTCAGCGCCGTACTATTATTACTCTACAAACAATTAAAAAACCACAATATGAGACTGTTATCAACCCAAGGACACCACGTGTCAGTCTGCAGACAAAACCACAAGATCCACGAGCAGACATCGCACACACAACCTTATCTACCCAAGGTCATACATACTCGCACAATTCGACGACTATCCCCCAAGGTCACGGACTTAGAAAAAAAAAATAGGTGTAGAACCCCCATAGCTACTACTACTCATCAGTCTTTGCTGGGTTTGTGCCGCGTTATGCAACCCAAAAGGCATAACCTCAAACTGAAAATGTCCCTTCCCGGGCAAGGTGAAAGCCGTCTTTTCTTTTGATGCTGAATCTAACGGAATCTCCCAGAATGCGCTCTTTAAGTCCACACTTGAAATGTAACGTGCGTTCCTTAGCTTATTGAGGATGTTCTCCAGCCTGGGTAGCGGATAAGCGTCCCTCTTTGATATACTGTTGAGCTTTCTTCCATCGAAGCAAAATCTATAGGACCCGTTGGATTTCTTAATCAGCAGCACAGGAGAACTCCAAGGGCTTTTCGAAGGGCTTATTACCTTCTGCTCAAGCATCTCATCGATTTCCTTAAACAAGATCTCCTGCAAGTATGGTGAAGTATTAAAAGGCCGCTGACGGAAAGGTTGGGCATCCCCCGTATCTATCACGTGTTTCACAAGATGGGTCCTACCAAGACCTTTGGATGACAGACCCACGAAGAGTTGCCTAACGCTATTTAATTCTCCTAGTTGCTCCTGAGTTCTACTTGCTGCTTGTTTAAACTACTTGCTGTATCGCTTGGAGGTAATGCCAACTCACTAATCATGTATTGATTTACTTTTAAATCCATGGACATTCCGTTGTCTTTCAAAAAATCAACCCCCAAAATAACACCTTTTTCTAAAGCTGGAACAATTAAGAAACGCACACTCTTGGACTCCCCATTAATCTGTATGGGCAAATTCACGCCACCTACTACTTCCCTAAGCGAACCGTCCGCCTTCTTGACACACTGAACCCTAACCGACTGAATCTCGGCACCGTTATCCAATAAAAATCTACTGTAACTCTCACTCATCACCGAGCAGTTGGCTCCTGTATCTACAAGTGCTAAAATGCTTCGACCAAACACTATGATCTCCAAAAATGGACGGTTGTCACCTGGAACCTGTGAAAAAATTGGCGCAATCGTCTTGCAGGTCATGAACCGATTAACTATTTCCAACCATCGTGACCACTCCTCTTTATTGCAGTGAAATTTTCCTTTATGGGACCTAAGTGGAAATTTAGGGGGTCGTCGGTCCAGGAGGCGCCCCCTCGAATTTAGTTTTTTGTACAGCGTGGACAGGTGGTAGTCGGTTTGCCCTTAAGGCCACATCGGAAACAAAAACGTTCCTGTCTTGGTTGAGGGCAACGTTGAAATCGGTGTCCTTCTTCCCCACAACTCCAACACTTTCCTGAAAAATCTTTAGATGGTGGTGACTGCTTGTTTATCGCTTTGACTGCTTCGGGATGAACTTCTCCTTCAACAACAGAAACCCTGGGCTTATCTCCCGAGTGGTAGCTAAACTCTAACTTGCGGCACAATGTAGTCAGGTGATCCACATTATTCACTTCGGTCAATGCTAACTGAGAGATGAAGGTGGGTAACAGATTCCTGCGGATGTAACGTAGAATAACCTCATTGGAAGCCTTAACGGACAGCTTGTTAAATAAATTCACCATCGCAGCAATGTGAAGGCCAACTTTTTCATTTCGCAGTTGTTTTTTATTGCGGATTTCTTCCCATATGCTATCATCATAGGTCAGGTGGTAAGAACTCTTCCTTTAAAGCATCGACCAGCGAATCCCAATTATTAATCGTGTTTCTTTTAGCTCTAAACCATGAAAGTGCAGGACCCTTGAACAAATCGACGGAACTCGTGAACAACTGGCTCTTGTCTAAGCCCCTAGCTTCTCGCAATTCCTCCAGGCGCTCCAAAAATTCACAAAGTACCTTAGGAGAAGGATCTCCACTAAACGTTACTCCCCACTTACACACCGGGATGGATCTGCCTCCCCTTGAACTATCTGAAACAAATGAAGGGTGGACCTCCCCAACTGCTGGAGCCTCATCATCACTATCGTCCTCCCCTCCAGACTCTGAATCTCCCCTTATGGATGACTGCGCACAACTCTTACTACCTACTTGGAACGAGAAACTCATTGCCCTAACTAACCGTTGCACCTTTGCATCCATCTTAGCCTCTACTAGCAAACACTCCGTCATAAATGTATCCCTTTCCTTCTCTGTCTGTGTCTTTTCACCTCCCTCTGGTACAACCATTCGCTGCAACCGCCCCTGTACATGGACAAGCCTGGTCCTAAACCTACGTTCTGCTATAACAGAATTTTTTCCTGGAAAATTAACAACGGCTGTTTCCAGATCCCTAAAACTTTCCTTTATCTCCGCCAACTCTCTGGAAAAATCGGAAACTGCTTCCCCCGAATCACCTCTCCCTTCCTTCAAAAATTTACGCAGAATGATTTTCATTTCTGGCACCTCTACATCCTCTTTGACAAACCCCCTAATTTTTAATTCGTATTTAAGTTCAGCCTTCTTTAAGTAAGAAGGATCCATTGTACTACTCATTATTTATCTTAGCTCGACCAAAAAATAAAAACCTATAGCTCCTCTTTGTTACTATTGTACAACTGCTCAATGTTATTTGTACTTTATTTTAGTATTTATGAAAGGCTCCACGTTGGGCGCCAATTGTGTAACTCTTAAAAAAGTTCTTCTTTAATTTTAACCTTGGTCAACCAAAGGTTGCCGGCTAACAGTCGTTCTGGCCGCGGTTCTGAAATTGAAAAAAATTTTTTCCTCCACGCCAAAATCCGTTGCCCCACTCCGCCAGGGAGGGGATTCGTTGTCCATTAAATTAATTAATCGCAAAAACAATCACCCCAAGAATAAACATCATCATTAAAGTCAGGATAAAAATTAGTTTAATTTGACCTGAGTACGCCTCTGGCTACCGCGTTAACGAGCGGGACCTGAACTACTGGTCTAATTGCTTATCCCAAACGCGAGCAACCAACATCACACCAACGCTGATAGCTGATATACCGCGGTGATAACTCGTGACGTCTATATCCTCTTGTTATTATTCTGTGATCTAACCTTAAACTCTATAAACGTAAACAAAGTCAACCCAACAACAAGTTCAAGTGAGTGATCATAATCTTGATTCAATTTAGTTAACCCCTTTTAATTGTAGAGTCCTAATGCCAACAAGAAGGAGCGCTGGACCATTTAGCACCTACCAGGAAACCAATAAATAATTTAATTAATGCTGCATCGAGTGTTCGCAGATCCAAGGACTATACCGCTAAATTTGAGTAGCATAAAGTAAAATGCTACACATCAATTTTTAAAAACAAAATTAAATAATTAAAATTTGATAATTTTAATTGTGAAAAATTATAACTAATATTTTTTAATATCAAAAGGTAAAGAATTCATATTAATTTAACTAATTTCAATAGAATTGTCGCAACATTTAAATATTTGTTAATTTCGTCTGCAAAATTATTTGTCTGGGTAGAATAATTAGTCCCATATTTAAAAAGAGGAAACATTAAACCTGGAAATTTTGAGCCTAAACCTTTCTCGATGATAAAATGTGCCTAAATATTATTTTTTGGTTAAAATTTTTTTTGCCATGTATAAATGAATATTTTACATAACCTTGCATAAAATTTAGAAAAATATATTTTAAAAATATAATGGTTTTTTATTTTGCGTCTATAATACGGCTATTAGAGCACTCAAAACTGTTCGCTTATGGCTATATTTTATTAAAAGTATATTTTTTTTCTTTTGGTTATAAATGTAAAGTTTTAAATAAATTTATTTTATTTTTATAAATAAGGTATGAAAATAAAACGGCTATCAGCGAACTTGTTTGTAGAAAATTTATTCAACAAATATTGCCGACGTTTCGACTGCCGATTGCAGTCTTTTTCAAGGCTGAAATTACATAACCCACATGAGATTACATGGAACAATTACTTTGAAATAAAACTAATGACATTAACAATTTTTTTATACACAATCATATTTGGAACATATATTTTAAACTATTCAGCTCGAGTAAGTGGTGTCGCTAGTCACCAACGGTTCAGGATTAAATTGACCGCTCTGCTTTACATTAAAAATTCAAGTGTTACTTACAGATTAAATTAAATTATAGATTACATCAGTCTTTATTTATTACAATTAATTAATTCCTAATACCTTTTTGTTTATCAATTTTCCTGGTCAATGTGTTCCCATCAATTGAAATAATTGCTGCTGTCATGAAAAAATACAATCCGAAAACCAATGTAAGGAATTTAAAGTAAGGAATTCCCCAATTTGTTTCGACGTGACCCATAGGATTACTTACAAAATGTTGGATTATTTTTCAAATTTTATGATTTTCAATAATTTACTATAAGGCTGGTTTTAATTTCTTTCAGTTTTTTGAGGTTAAGTTGACTTTTCAATTTACTTGGCTTTACAACCGGTTACCCTGAGTTGCTCAGTCAGAGCTGCTCCAAGTCACTTAATCTGCTGTGTGTTGTACTGTGTGATCAAGATGTTATTATGACACATTTTATGGTGTTGAGGGGATAAACAGTTGAAAAATGTTAATTTTTTAATTATTAATTAGGTAATAGTAGATGTTACTCAATTTATCTGTATCCGTTTTCATATTAACTACTTTATTTTCATTTCGTACTATGTGACACATCTCTGAAATTAATCTTTTTTTGTAATTAGTTTCATAATCCAATATTTTGTAATTTTTAAAATCAAATGTGTGGTCAAGTGAAAAATAGTGAGCACAAAGTGCAGTTTTGTTAATTTTGTTGATGTTTTTCTTTTGGCAATCGGATGTATGATTTGCAATTCTTGACTTAATATGCTGTTTCGTTTGACCGATATATTTCTTGTCACAATCTTTGCATGTGATTTCATACACTACATTTTTCTTTAAATCAACAGGTAGTTTTGTTTTAAGTTTTGAAAAGATTTGTTTGTTAGTTAATACATTATAAAACGTTCCAATAAGTAGTTATTGTGTCCGTTGGTAGAAGTGTAAATAAATTAAGTCAGTTGATCGAACAAAAAATTTTTTTATTGTTTTAGTTTTTCAAAACATAGTTGACGTTTCGCTCCTTCCATCGAGGGCTTCTTCAGAACTACAAAGATATACAGAACTTTACAAATTATAAAATTAGGGCAATCGCCAAACAAAGAACATATAACATTTATTTAAATTTATAGTTTACCTATTTTTGGTTGTTAAAACAATTGTCAAGTTATAATAATTTGCACATGTGTGCTTCATCCATTCAATTACCACTTGAATGATACTGGAACCATTGAGGAGATAGTTTACACCGCAGAGCGACAAGAAAAGCATCTATCAGCATGAACAACTGAATATGGCTTGTACAAACATCTATCAGCATGAACAACTGAATATGGCTTGTAAAAACATCTATCAGCATGAACAACTGAATTTGGCTTAGAAAAACATCTATCAGCATGAACAACTGAATTCTGGCTTACAAAAATATCTATCAGCATGAACCACTAATGTAACCTTGAAAAGCATCTATCAGCGTGAACAACTGATTTAACTGATTCGTTTACAGACTACAATTAGTATAAACAACTAATATAAACTACTAATATAAACTGGTGAATTGCCGGTTACAATTTTTAAAACCACGAGATGTTAAACTTTTGGGGTTATAACCACTGTACAGCATGGACGCTAATGTTAATATACAAGTCCGCTAGGTGTCGCCTGTAATAACAAGTACAAATGACGTTTCTAATATATACCGGGTGTTCCAGAGGACGATACATAGGGTGGAACATATGAATTAGATTATAATTTATTAATTAACGTTGTATAAATAGTACTTAAACCCTCAGTGTCGGTCTTAAAGTTCACACAATTGTTGCGCCTAATAAAAATAGACTCACTCAGTAATCTCTTGCCATAATTTTTCTCACAATCAAGTATTCCGAATTTATCAAAGTCAAAACTATGTCCAGTGTTTACAACATGACTGGTAAGGGCCGTTATACCCTGTGTGTGATTATTTATATATTTATCCTCACAGCTTACTTTATGTTGTTTAATTCTTTTCTTGACATACTGTTTAGTTTGCCCGACATAGGATAAATTACAACTTTTACACGGTATGGTATATACCACATTACTTTTTTCTTCTTTTTTGATAGGGTTTTTTAATCTAGTGTATAAATTATTCACAGTATGTGTATTGTAACAAGCTAGTTGAACATTCGTTTTGTTAAACAGTTTTTTTATTTTACTCGTAATGTTAGGGGCGTTCACAAATCTACTATAAACTTTTTTATCATAATTAGGCACATTTACTGTGTCTTTAACATCAATCGTGCTATATAGAATCTTATTAACTAACCTCGAAGGGTAATGATTATTTTTTAAAATTGTTTTTATGATATCAAAATTCGAATCGTGGAACTTAACATCACTAAGTGTGAGTATTTTATGTTTGAACTGCTTGACGATAGCAACTTTTTGAGTCATATTGTGGTGTGACCTGTAATTCAAAACTCTATTAGCACAAGAGGGTTTCCGATACCAATTGGTAGATATCGAATTATCATTATTTCTAATAAGTAGTACATCTAGAAAAGGTAACGTATTATTAATTTCATTTTCAAATGTAAACTGTAACCTGCTATGAACATTGTTGAATAATTGACAGGTGTGCTCTATTTTATTTTTTGGAAGTGTTAATATTATATCATCTACATATACTTTGCAGATTGGAACCTCATAATCAAGTTGTTGAATACAACTGCCAATAACCCACTCCATCACCAGTTCAGCTAAAACCGGGGATGCAGGGTTGCCCATAGCAGTTCCCTCCTTTTGTTTAAAGAATTTATTATCGAAAATGAAATAGCTCGACTCAAATATGAATTCTACTATCGCGATAAAATTCGACTTACTAATCGTTGTATAAGCGCTGATCATATACCAATCTTTTTTAATTATTTGTATTACGAGTTCTTTGGGGATGTTAGTGAATAGAGACTTCACGTCAAACGATACCAAAACATAGTCTTGAGGAAGTATACTGTTTTTAACAACATCAACCAATTCAATTGAATTTTTAATTTTATATTTAAACGTAGAGGTGTAACTAATTAGAACATTATGTATCATACTGGCCAAACCAACAGACGGTGTTTGTATACAAGCGACCACAGGTCTAAGAATAGGAGAACATTTTTAATTAAATGCAGGGAGCATGACATTTTTCCACAACACATAATAAATAACATAGGTTGTATAAACACTTTAATAGCGGGTGAACACCCATTTTGTAAAAAAGTGGAAAATATTAGATACAATTTTATGAAAAAGATTTTAAATTTAGAAATACAAATCACTCATTGGGAACTAAAAACGAATATTAATAACACTACTGAAAATGTTACAGTTTTACGAAATAAGCTTTCAAGCAATGATTATTTCAAATTAGATAATATTTTAAACAAGGATTTTAGTTCAACTTTTAAAAATGTCAAGTATAATAATATTAAAAAGCTAAACTCACTTATTAAAAAGTTTAAAACCATTGAAAGTTATGATGTTAGACCTGAATGGTTAATTAATATTAGCTCTAAGGAAATTCCTAACAATGTAATTAAAGTCCTAAGTTTGGGACCTAAATTTAGTTTACCACCAAAATCTATTCCCACTCTAGATTTAATTAAAGACATTGAAACAAGCATTAACCGTATTAATAACATAAATGATAATGATAAAGATGTTTTTAGATCTAAATGCGTTAATATTATTAGTAATGAATATAATAAGCTCAATAGCACTAAAAATACTCATAAAAACATATTCCAAATTGATTATGATAAGGCTAAAGAATTTCTCAGTAAAAATAAAGATGTTATTGTTGTAAGATCAGACAAAGGAGGCAATACTGTTATTATGGATAGGCACATATATTATAATAAAATGTATGAATTGCTTGACGATACCGAGACCTATGAAATAAGCAATAGAGATTTGACCAATAGATGCCAAGACATGTCTAATAAATTAGTTAAAAAACTGGTTGAATGTGGAGATATTAGTACATTTTATGGAAAACAATTAATTGCTCATAACTCCACATGCCCTAAAATATACGGCCTTCCAAAATTACACAAGGCTGAAGTCCCTCTTAGACCTGTGGTCGCTTGTATACAAACACCGTCTGTTGGTTTGGCCAGTATGATACATAATGTTCTAATTAGTTACACCTCTACGTTTAAATATAAAATTAAAAATTCAATTGAATTGGTTGATGTTGTTAAAAACAGTATACTTCCTCAAGACTATGTTTTGGTATCGTTTGACGTGAAGTCTCTATTCACTAACATCCCCAAAGAACTCGTAATACAAATAATTAAAAAAGATTGGTATATGATCAGCGCTTATACAACGATTAGTAAGTCGAATTTTATCGCGATAGTAGAATTCATATTTGAGTCGAGCTATTTCATTTTCGATAATAAATTCTTTAAACAAAAGGAGGGAACTGCTATGGGCAACCCTGCATCCCCGGTTTTAGCTGAACTGGTGATGGAGTGGGTTATTGGCAGTTGTATTCAACAACTTGATTATGAGGTTCCAATCTGCAAAGTATATGTAGATGATATAATATTAACACTTCCAAAAAATAAAATAGAGCACACCTGTCAATTATTCAACAATGTTCATAGCAGGTTACAGTTTACATTTGAAAATGAAATTAATAATACGTTACCTTTTCTAGATGTACTACTTATTAGAAATAATGATAATTCGATATCTACCAATTGGTATCGGAAACCCTCTTGTGCTAATAGAGTTTTGAATTACAGGTCACACCACAATATGACTCAAAAAGTTGCTATCGTCAAGCAGTTCAAACATAAAATACTCACACTTAGTGATGTTAAGTTCCACGATTCGAATTTTGATATCATAAAAACAATTTTAAAAAATAATCATTACCCTTCGAGGTTAGTTAATAAGATTCTATATAGCACGATTGATGTTAAAGACACAGTAAATGTGCCTAATTATGATAAAAAAGTTTATAGTAGATTTGTGAACGCCCCTAACATTACGAGTAAAATAAAAAAACTGTTTAACAAAACGAATGTTCAACTAGCTTGTTACAATACACATACTGTGAATAATTTATACACTAGATTAAAAAACCCTATCAAAAAAGAAGAAAAAAGTAATGTGGTATATACCATACCGTGTAAAAGTTGTAATTTATCCTATGTCGGGCAAACTAAACAGTATGTCAAGAAAAGAATTAAACAACATAAAGTAAGCTGTGAGGATAAATATATAAATAATCACACACAGGGTATAACGGCCCTTACCAGTCATGTTGTAAACACTGGACATAGTTTTGACTTTGATAAATTCGGAATACTTGATTGTGAGAAAAATTATGGCAAGAGATTACTGAGTGAGTCTATTTTTATTAGGCGCAACAATTGTGTGAACTTTAAGACCGACACTGAGGGTTTAAGTACTATTTATACAACGTTAATTAATAAATTATAATCTAATTCATATGTTCCACCCTATGTATCGTCCTCTGGAACACCCGGTATATATTAGAAACGTCATTTGTACTTGTTATTACAGGCGACACCTAACGGACTTGTATATTAACATTAGCGTCCATGCTGTACAGTGGTTATAACCCCAAAAGTTTAACATCTCGTGGTTTTAAAAATTGTAACCGGCAATTCACCAGTTTATATTAGTAGTTTATATTAGTTGTTTATACTAATTGTAGTCTGTAAACGACTCAGTTAAATCAGTTGTTCACGCTGATAGATGCTTTTCAAGGTTACATTAGTGGTTCATGCTGATAGATATTTTTGTAAGCCAGAATTCAGTTGTTCATGCTGATAGATGTTTTTCTAAGCCAAATTCAGTTGTTCATGCTGATAGATGTTTTTACAAGCCATATTCAGTTGTTCATGCTGATAGATGTTTGTACAAGCCATATTCAGTTGTTCATGCTGATAGATGCTTTTCTTGTCGCTCTGCGGTGTAAACTATCTCCTCAATGGTTCCAGTATCATTCAAGTGGTAATTGAATGGATGAAGCACACATGTGCAAATTATTATAACTTGACAATTGTTTTAACAACCAAAAATAGGTAAACTATAAATTTAAATAAATGTTATATGTTCTTTGTTTGGCGATTGCCCTAATTTTATAATTTGTAAAGTTCTGTATATCTTTGTAGTTCTGAAGAAGCCCTCGATGGAAGGAGCGAAACGTCAACTATGTTTTGAAAAACTAAAACAATAAAAAAATTTTTTGTTCGATCAACTGACTTAATTTATTTACAATTATAAAACGTTGTTGTTGTTGTTATCTTTCAGTATTTTCTTAAGTTTATATGAAATGTCCTGTATGAAGGGAACTTTAAAGTATACACCACCATCGCCCTCCATCTTTTTTTCCTCTTGATTTGTTATTTTAAATCCATTGATGATGCTATTGGTCAACCTTGTTGGATAATTATTTTTCTTTAGTGCCGTTTTTAGATTTTCTTTATTGGTTTTGTGAAACTTTGGGTTTGATAATTTGTATATTTTATTCATACTCATTTTAATTATATTAATTTTCTGGTTCAGAGGATGATTTGATGAATAATTTAACATCCTGTCTGTGTCAGTTGGTTTTTTATATATATCTGTTATTATTTTATCATTTTCCTTGATTAGTAGAATATCTAAAAACGGTAGTCTATTGTTATTTTCAATTTCCATCGTAAACTGAATGTTTGTATCTATTGAATTGAAAATTTGCAATAATTGTTTAGTTAAATTCTTGGGAATGATTGTGAGGCAATCATCCACGTATATTTTGAATAATTTTGTTTTATAAGCAAGCTTTTTCAATGCATCATCAATGATTTGATCCATTACAATCGCGGCCAAAATGGGGCTCAGTGGAGCGCCCATTGGGCAACCTAAAATTTGCAGATAGTAATTGCTGTTATAGTAAAAGAAACTGGTTTCGAAAATATGTTTGATTAGTTCTAAGAAGAAGGTTTTTTCAATCGTGGTGTATTCCTCAATAATGTCCCATTTATTATGCAAACATTGTAACACCGTTTCCTTTTTGATGTTAGAAAACAATCCAATGAGACTAAAGTGTCTTCATTGGTTATATTCAGGTTATCAATTATGCTTTTTAATTCAAGGCTATTCTTAATATTAAATTTCAAGTGAGGGTTCACATTACTCAGGATACTTCCTAACATTTTCTGTAAATTATAATTAATACTATCGATACATGAAACGATTGGGCGCAATGGTACATTAGTTTTGTGTATTTTTGGTAACCCATAAATTCTTGGAGGTAATGGGTTATTATTGATTAACAATTTCCTCTCCTTGTCGCTAATGTTACCTTTATCATATAGTTTGTTAATTAAATCTATTGTTGACTTTAAAAATTTATTGGTGGGGTCATGTTTTAAGACCTTATAGTAAGTATTATCTAGAACCAATTCTTGAATTTTCTCGTGATATTTATCTTGATCTAGAACTACTACCCTCTTCCCTTTATCCGCTCTCGTAACAAGTAATTCCCTGTTTGATTTTAGAAAGTTTTTTGTGTCGAAAAAACATTTTTGTTCATTCGTTAATGTTTTTCTTTTTTTGTTTTTATGTAAGTAATTGGTTAACACGTTCGTGCATTTTGCTCTGGTCAAATTATTATTAACATGTTTTGTTACACTATTATTTATGCAACATTCCACGTCTTTAATAAATTGAATCATTGGGAATTTATCAAGAGTTGGTTCTATAGCATGCATTGGCCCTTTTGCTAATTGGTTAGTTACATAGTTTGGCAAAATCGTAATCGTGGTATTAATGACTAAATCTTTTTCATCACTAATAACTGTTCTGTTTTCCACATCAATTAATTTGTTTAATTTAGTAATTTGTGTTTTTTTGGTTTGATTAAACACTTTTTTAAACGTACACGAAAGAAAAGTTTCAAAGTTTTTAATTACAATACTAGGAATGGTATTTGTTAATTTATTTCTAATTGATTCCGTTAGTTTTACGGTTTCATTATACATGAAGTAATTGATTTTAATTTCAATGTTAAGTATTTTGCGTTTAAATGTATTTACAGTTCTTTGGATCTTGTTAATATATGGATGCTTATTTGTTAGACTAAAATTAATGAAGTTATAGTTACGCTTAATATGCGTCGGAAAAACATTTTTCCTCCGACATTGTAGTAAAAATTGCTGTTGGTTCTTCAATTTAGCTAGTTTTAAGTTGGTTCTTTGCCACTGTTTAAAATCCTTCGTAACTTGTGCTCCGTACAAGTCTCTGGTCTCTTCGTAAAAACCCATTTGCCAAGTTTCTAGATTATTTGATGATCTCGTTCGTCTTCAATATAAGGTATGAAAATAAAACGGCTATCAGCGAACTTGTTTGTAGAAAATTTATTCAACAAATATTGCCGACGTTTCGACTGCCGTGCCGATTGCAGTCTTTTTCAAGGCTGAAATTACATAACACATATGAGATTACATGGAACAATTACTTTGAAATAAAACTAATGACATTAACAATTTTTTTATACACAATCATATTTGGAACATACATTTTAAACTATTCAGCTCGAGTAAGTGGTGTCGCTACTCACCAACGGTTCAGGATTAAATTGACCGCTCTGCTTTACATTAAAAATTCAAGTGTTACTTACAGATTAAATTAAATTATAGATTACATCAGTCTTTATTTATTACAATTAATTAATTCCTAATACCTTTTTGTTTATCAATTTTCCTGGTCAACGTGTTCCCATCAATTGAAATAATTGCTGCTGTCATGAAAAAATACAATCCGAAAACAAATTGGGGAATTCCTTACTTTAAATTCCTTACATTGGGTCAGTTGTCAGTTTCGCCATTTTGCAAGGCGCTTTATTTTACACTAACATGTACTTCTGGGTATATAATTTTAAATACAAAATAATGATATAAAAAACTTTTTATAATTTGCGTCTATAATATTCCTTTTAAAACACCGCTAGCGAAACCATAATGGGCCATAGCGCAATCATTATAGCACCCCCTTACGAAGTTGGTAGCATTGATCTGTCAAATTTGTGGTATTGATTATCGTAAATAAATTTCAAGATTTAAAGTACATGCTATGTTTTTTATGTCTCCTAAATTTTTTATAGGATATAGAATAATTCCTCACTCCTTTTAAATTATTAATTTCCAACAAAAAAATAAATAATAATCTTTAAATTTAACTGTCAAATAAGGAAAGTCAAATATGTGGTATTAATTTTTGTGAAGATATGAAAAGGTTTATCAAAAATTAAGGGCTTACAATTTTTTGCTATTTTCGGAATATCTGGTAGGATACACGATAACTTATTACTAGTTTTACACTAAAAATCTGCAACTTACAATCTAAAAATTGAAACCTTAAATTAAACTGTCACTGTCAAAACTTCTATGTTTTCTGTTGTTATAACAACGATTCAATAAGAAATCATTGTCGCCAACTGCTAAAAAAATAAAGAATTATTTGTTCCTCGAATAATTTCCAAATTTATTTAATTTTTGCGCAAATTATAAAAAATAGTATAAGCAACTCGTTCATAAGGTTATTTAAAAAATCAAAAAATTAAAAAAATTATTTTTGTTGAGATTTGTTGAGACAACTTCTAAAAAATAAAGATGAAAATGCGCCATCTACTGCAAATTTATACAAATAAAGATGCCAGATTGAGGAAAATATAAACAAATTGGAAATAATGCCAACAGATGGAACGAATTTAATAAATAATGAAATTTGTATAAATCAAACCCCTTCAGGAAAGGATGAAAATAAAACTCTAACGCCAGCAAAATCACAAATGAATGAAAATTATTTCAAAGTAATAGGAAGAAATGAAGGAGGCAATCAAAAAGTAGTATTTAATACGAGTGAAAGAAAATGGCTATATGTTGGAAAATATAACTTAGTATATCAAGCAAATGAATTGAAGAAGTATCTAGAAGAAAAGACCGGAGTGACGGAAAAGGAAATTGTCCCAATAGAAAAAGTAGATCAAAACACCAAGTGCAAATATAAATGTTTTAAAATAGGAATTCTTCCTCATTATATGGAGATGTTACTTAATCCTGATGCATGGCCTAGAGGAGTCACTGTAAGGAAATTCCAGTTTTTTCGATTCAGAAATGGAGCTCCCAGATATAAGAATAATATATACAGAAGAAGTGATACCTAAAGATCAACCAATTGGCACAACAGAAGATATCATCACTACTATTAATAATGATAATCAAAGCTTGAAAATTTTTCATCTTAATATACAGTGTCTTAGGAATAAAACAAATGAATTGGAAATTATTTTAAATAGTAACGATGTTGATGTATGCTGTTTGACTGAGCACTGGCTATGTGATGATGAATTTTCATTTTCATTACTAACGAATTACACATGCTTAACTTCTTTTTCAAGAACACAACACAAAAACGGAGGTACAGCTATATTTGTTAAGAAATCATTAATAGAAACAACACACCCAAAATCCTTTAAATTAAAAGAATGTATAGAGATTGACTTTGAATGTTGTTGCTTAGAATTAGACAGCATGATTATTATGTGTATCTATCGGTCACCAAACGGTGACTTTGAAATTTTTATCGAAATAGTAACGCATCTCTTAGCAATTTTAGTGAATAAATTTAAATATATAGTATTATGTGGAGATCTAAACATTAATGCATGTGTTGAAAGTTTTGAGTATATCACATTGAAGGAACTTTTTATACACTTTCAATTAAAAAATCATAATCATCTTAAGTTACCAACTAGAATTACGGATACCTGTGAAAGCTGCATTGACTAATGGTGAGTAATTTACATAATATAAACCCTCTTAACAACTTTGATCCGAACATATCAGATCATTACGCCCAAATGTTGACCTTTTCATTCGAACTTAATGCCACTAAAAAAGCAGAGAATCATACAATAACGAAAAGAATTTTAAACAGTAGGAATATAAACACGTTTAAGGAAATGTATATTTCGAACATAAATAATGTAATTCATAAAGAGTACAATGAAATAAACTCTTTGTACGCTGATTTTTGGAACACATTTACTTACTGCTATGATTCAAGCTTCCCAATGCGCACAATTAAATTAAAAAATCAAAATAATAATTTAGAATGGTATAATAACGACCACAAAATTATGAAACAAAAAATTTCTAACCTTAATTGGTTATATAAATTAACTCGAGATCCTGTGATAAAAGATAAAATTAAAATAAGTAAAAAGGAATATAAAAACAACACTAAAGTTTCAAAAAAAGAATATTATCATAATAAAATCCTAGAATCTTCTAATAAAATTAAGTGCACTTGGCAAATAATTAATAACAAAAATGAGAAACTATCAACAAATAAATCTAAAAATTCTGACATTAAGCTAATTGTTAATAATAGGTGTGTTTCTAACGAATGCTAAGTTGCAAATGAATTTTCAAATTTTTTTGCTGGTAAAGTCACGAACAAGCAAACTGACTACTTCAGCGAAAATCAGAATATCCTACAACATGTAAATATATTAATGAACATACCATGTTTTTTGATCCGTGTACTGATAGTGAAGTTGAGTTAGTAATTAAACACTTAAAAAAAACATCTTCAACTGGGCCAGATGAAATTCCAATTACTATCCTAAAAGAAATAACTGATGTAATAACACCAATATTAACAAAAATTATTAACACCTCAATTCTATTAGGTGAATATCCTGACAGCTTAAAAAGGTCCATAACAATACCCATTTTTAAAAAAGGAGACGCAAATGAAGTCGAATCATATAGACCGATATCATTAACTTCCTCATTTTCCAAAATAATGGAAAAGCTCGTGTTGGATCTACCTAACTCTAATTCTAATTATGGATTTTTTGGAAAAATATAATAGAATAGCAGCAAATCAACACGGTTATCGGAAGGGACAATCAACTGAAACCGCAACCTTACAATTTGTAACATTCATTAATACCGAAATGGATAAGAACTAGACAGTCTTGGGTGCTTTTTTCGATCTCAGTTGTGCTTTCGATTCTTTATGACCAGAGTTTGTATGCGGAAAACTAGAAAGTTTGGGAATTAGAGGAAACCTTAACAAATCGGTTAATTCATATTTAACAAACCGGACCATGTCAATAAAGGTAAAGAATGTGCAATTACAAAACAAAAGAATAAATATTGGGGTACCTCAGGGAAGCGTTGCCGGACCGATCATATTCATTTTATTCATGAAGCAGATCACATTGACTTTGGACAAATTTGTATTTATGCAGACGACACCTCTATTTGTGTGAGTGGTTCGAATCAGCAAGAATGCGTGGATAAAATGAGTGTGATCGTCGGTCAATTCGAGGGTTGGTGCAGTCGAAATAATCTAATGCTAAACTCATCAAAGACGGTTTTTATAGAATTTTACAACAAGTATAGGTCAAAATCAATCCCAACCCTGCAAATAAATAATACAACAATCAATATAACAACTCACACAAAGTTTCTGGGAATTGTTTTAGATCAAAATTTGTCATTCGAAATGCATGCAATGAATATTATAGCAAAACTGAATAAATCTTATTATGCATTAAAAAATCTCAAAACAGTTTTAGATATTGAAGGCCTTAAATCCGCATATTACGGACTTGTGTACCCCATCCTTTCCTATGGAATCGTTGTATGGGGAGGCGCGATTAATGCATCAGTCTTAATTCAAGTGCTGATCATTCAAAAAAGAATAATCCGGACAATGTATAATTTAAATTATCGCGAATCTTGTCGCCCTATCTTCCAAAAACACAAAATCATGAGTGTGACAGCAATATACTTCTATAAATTGCTTTGCCAAATTTACACTCAAAAAAATGTTTTAGTTTGCAATAAGGATATACACACGTATAACACACGTCAGAAAAACCATTTGATAATACCACCAATCAAACACCAATTTGCGACAACTTCACCACATTTTGCAGGCATAAACATATACAGTGAGCGGCAAAATTATGGAATAAATTCAATAAAACTGAAACCATAGGTTTTTCAAAAAAAAGTTTTGAATAAAAGTTGTTTGGTTTAAAGGTAGAATCACTAAACATATTTTTATTTAAAAAAACAATGTTGACCTTGAAATGACCTTGAAAACAGATTTTAAATAAAAAATAAAAATATGTTTAGTGATTATACCTTTAAACCAAACAACTTTTATTCGAAACTTTTTTTTGAAAAACCTATGGTTTCAGTTTTATTGAATTTATTCCATAATTTTGCCGCTCACTGTATAATAGTATTCCAGAGTCAGTGAAAGCATCCAGCTTAAACATATTTAAAAACTTTGTAAAAGATAAGCTATATAGTCAATGCATCTACAAGAAAACTGAAATGAGAAAAAACTAGTTTTCGTAAATACTTAATATGTACCAAAATATTGTGTTGTAATTTTTAAACATATGTAGGTACTTTTTCAATTATGAGTACAATCAACCCAATTAATTTTTAAATAGGTATTGACATTTGACATTAGTGATTTTATGTGCCCAATATATGTGTTTTAGTTCTAATTTAGTGTATTATGTTAAGACTTAAGACGATGTAATTGTCAGTGTGAAGCTGATGTTTTTTATCATAATAAATCTTATCTTATCTTATCGAAATTAACCACAAATAAATGTAATAGTAGTCATAATTATTTCAAAAATTTTGTAAAAATGCTTAAAAAATAAAATTAAAATGATTTCTTGTTGGTATTTAAATTTTCTTTGTACTTTTTTCAATTTGTTCTTACTTTCATCGACTGTAATCATGCACATATCTTTTTAATTACGAGCCTTTAATTTGTAAAAAAAATTTAAATTTTTTGGTATTTTTAATTTTTTTTGGTTCTTTTTATAACCTTTTTGAAATATTTTTATAATGTTTTTCAAAAGAAACAGAAATTGTCTGTCGGTTGTTTTTTTAATTTCTTTAATTATGTTAGGTACTTGGCGCCATACACCTCTTCTTGTTAGAATGAACTTCTTATAATTTAAATATTTTTTAATAAGCGATATTAAATTGGGCAACTATATTCATTTTACTGTCATTTGATAAACTATTGGAATGATTTTTCAAATACTTTCAACTACATTATTCGTCTATCGACTGAGATTTTTTTCTCATTTCGATCAGCTGTATCCGTCAAAACAGTGCCTGTTGTATCTACAATTCATTTGAATGATATAATTTATATAATTATTATCGTATGCAGATAAACAAAAATATTTATAATCATTTGTCGAGTTTTTCAAAAACGTTGATTGGAATTCTTGATTTTGTCTTTTGTCTTTTGATTCGCGGTTTGGAGCAAAAAACGTCGGATTTCGGGGTAAAAATACAAAAGGGGTCCTATCTCCGCCCCCTTAATAGATAGGTTCGGACGGGTCAAAACCATCACATTCAGAATTTGGTCCTCTATAACATACTAAAATTTGATGCGATTCGGGGTGAATTTTGGACACTGAGGGGATGAATTCGATTTTTCGTTCGGGGTGGAATAACTTTTTTCGGGGTTGTCCGATCAAAAAGGGACAATTAAACTTTTTTCTTAAAATTTTCTCCTCCTTCCACCTACAAAATTTCAACTCGATACGAAAAAAAATACCTTCCACGTTTCTTGCGGTTTTAGTGTTATAGAAGAATAACATTATTTCAACATCAATTTTATGCAATTTTGGGAGTTTGTATTTTTATTTCTTAAATTACTCAGATAAATTAATTAAAACTTATTTTTTTTATAAGTAAGAAGGTGTTGTATAATAAGGTAGGGCTTTAAATAAATCTATCAAATTATTGATGACAATTTCTTTTCTTAAATTTCTTTATAATTCTTTCACCTTCCCTTGAAATTGACATTACTACAATATATGATAATTTTATGGTAGCAAACTTCCGATAATATAAATATCTCCCTACCAGGTATTACGAATTCGGGAGCTAAGTAGTGCAGGTGTTTTATAAAATAGAGTTCTCGCTTGCGGCTTACGCAGCTGTTACACACTCAAGGGCAAAGACAACGGTAAAGCACGACTTCGCGCGAGACACGAGTTGCGAATGTCTCAGGAGTAGGCTCACCCGGCCTTACAGTGATTGGCTCGATCATTTTTAGCGAAGCTCCACAAAAGTGGGACGTCTTACGGGGTCCCCTCTAGGCCCACTGCCGCTGAGTAAGTCACCAAGCTCTAGAAAGTGAATCTTAAGTAAATTCGCGCGTAGGGTTAGATCATAGGCAACCCCCTTTTCTAGTTTAGTTCCAGGATAAAAGTGGTATGCTCATGTGTAGAGGGCGTCGTAAGTCTTCTGATTTAGCGCCATGTTTAAACCACCCCCTGACTAAGCTATAAAAGGGACTGTTCTTTAATTTTATTTTAATTCACGCCGTGATTTTAACACGTTGTTAAGTTATAAAGTAGTTTTCTTTTATTTTCAATATTTCGATGTTCTTAAGGTAATAATTTGTTTCTGACCGTTTTTTTTTAAGTTCATATATATTTTATTTTTATTTACTCTTATTTTTCTGTGTAGTTTTTTTTATTTTACTTTTTATTTTAATTATATATGTATATTTTTACATATTTATTTGATAAATAATTTTTATTGTTCAATTTATTTTATTTTCAATCTTCGAATTTCATATTCTAATTTTTTTGTAATTATAAGAAACTAATTACCTTAGAACAGTTAATTTTAAATAAGTGACCCCATCAACTTAACAACAGGGGAATAAGTTAGGTGATGATCATTTTTTTTAATCTTCTAAATGAAAGCAAGAAAAATACAATTCTCAGCATTGGTCGTTTAATATATTTTTTTTTGTAGTGTAAATTCAAAAGGGTCTTTAAAATTTTATTTATTAAAATTTTTAGTTATTTGTGACGTTAATCCAACCATTTTAAAAAGAACCCATTAAAATTTAATAATTTTATTCGCTGCCTCGTTTCGTAATTTCTTTTTTAATAATCTAGACCCAGGGTTAGCTGAGAGGTTAACGTAGTATTCACAACGTGAAAATGCTATAACTTCTCAAATATTCCATCTAATTAAAAAAAAATATGAAAGCTGTATAGAGAATAGTAGGAGCTTTGCAATGATGTATCACTTGACCACTATTGCCATTTAAGATATCTGAAGGGGTAGTTTCCCTGCATAACTGGGTGAGGGGTTGTCTCTTGCTCTACCATAAAAATTGGTCCCAAACCAAATAAAAATTGACTGGTTTCGGGTTTTTTTCAAAAATTATTTGTTTTCAAAAATTATTTGTTTTCAAAATAACCTGGTTGGGCCACCCTGTATTTTTTATAGCTGATATAAGCGCTGTTCTAAGACGTAAAATGTTGGTGTTTATTATTTTTCGATATTTTAAGGGGAATCGAGTAACCTTTCCTAACTCTTTTAGTTTGTTACAAAAATTTCTCAGTAGGTGATTTCTACATTGAATTTTTTCAACCGTAAGGGTATGGTCATAATAAGTGAACAGTGAAGTTGAGCATGGTGGTCATGCACAGAGTGAGGCAAGCAGTGGAGAAGTGATGAAAAATCAAACCAATGCATTTCAATGCGAGCGGTCATGGTAGAGCGAATCGCACATCGCTCATGTTTCAAATAGCAAAACTGTTTGATTCTGCTGCACTCTGATCAATGTGGGACAGTCTCTGATTGGTTGGTCGGTTTAGTAGTAGAGGTAAATGCATGCGTCTGGCGTCAACTGTGTCTCGTGTCGCATGTTATTTGCGTTCATTAAATTAACTGCTTAATGTTCTATCTGTATAACCACTACTTCCTTACTTTAATGCTCTACTCTATATCTCTATGTATTTGCTCTACTACCATTGTTCACTACTATGTTTAGTGTCTATAACCTTACACTTTAGGTTGTTGTAAGGTCGTGCTTCTAAAATTTTCTTATAGGTAATTACCTTGGAATAACGAACACCATACATTTTTTTCGCTTATTATAAAACCATCCACTATACCTTGAGTTTCCATTCCGCTAGAAACACCTTGATAGTTTTTAAAACATGTATGTACAGTGTCTTTAAATTTTCATTGTCACAAATTGAACAGTATTTATTTTTAACTGCGAGGAAAGAACTTTTTTTGTATGATAGCCTACTATTGCTATAGCTTCAGATAATACATTATAATTCGACCTATAGGAATGTTTTGACCATCATCCATCTGCTACAATTGTCAATAGCGAAATACCGTCTTCGTTCACATTTGCAGTTTCGAATGCATATTCTTTTTCGTCTTCGATAGCAGACTTCATCACTTCGCTAGCAGTTTGGTCCTAATCACTACATATATAATTATGATATTTACTGTAAGTTTTATCAGACATAAATGGAATATTCATAACTGAGAATAATTCTTCGGTGTTAAAAAAACCTATTCCTATACTGATTCCTCCGTTGATTTCATCGTAAATAAAACTATCTCCTTGTCCAGTTTTTTTATAAAAACTCGTAGACACATATTACAATTTAAAAACATAAGCGAATTTCAACCAATTCTTTGCTCCTTAAATATATTTACGTTGTTTATAGTGCAACCAAACTTTGGCTATGGCTACTAATTAATTTTAATTTGTTAAAAAAATGCTCACGCTAATGAAGCACCCCAAAAGATGAGAGACAAGGGGACTCACGTTAATCAAGCACCCCGAAGGGAACAGAAAACTACTACGTCCCCGTCGTTGTTCCTGGGTGATGCTAAATGTAGTTTTTTAACATACCAGCAACCGTATTATCATTGAATAGCCCGTCGAAAAATAATAAATGCATGTTTATCTGATTTTTGATTCTTTTGATTTCTGTTCATTTTTTGTGATTACAGCGCCATCTGTCGCGAATGGAAAAAAAAATTTCGGACAAATCGTACGTACCTTTTGACGTTGAATCCGAATCTGCGATAAAAAATGGGTGTTCGTATTTAAGATTCAAAATTGCCGCCGGCCCTGCCCCCAGTGGGTGTCGGGATGGGAGTAATTTAGTACTAACATATGCCTCCCTCGGAGGGATAAAGTTTCGATCTGGCAAATTTTTCTGTGCGATGCGTATTTTTCGAGATAATTCCATTTTCCAGGTTAAAAAATCACCCTGTATATAGTTTCATTACCAGAAGAACTACTTGTTTTTTGGTAATTTATGCTTGACTTGACATCACTCATATCCTATTTTATGCAAAAATAAACAAATATAAAAAAATGGTAAGTACCACTTTTAAGAAATTGGATAGCTTTCAAACTAGAAAATAATTATGTCGATTTATGTATATAGCAGGTGATTCTTTAACTAATTTTAAGAGGCAGGTGCGGATTTAGCACTTGGGGGACTATATACTTTCATTACCAGAAGAACTACTTGTTTTTTGGTAAATGATGCTTGACTTGATATCACTCATATTCTATTTTATGCAAATATAAACAAATATAAAAAAATGGTAAGTACCACTTTTAAGAAATTGGATAGCATTCAAACTAGAAAATAATTATGTCGATTTATGTATATAGCAGGTGATTCTTTAACTAATTTTAAGAGGCAGGTGCGAATTTGGCACTTGGGGGACCCTGGGCAATAATTGCTATGGGGGCACTATTGCACTATTATACTTGTTGAAGTTGTAAGATGACTTTGAAAGATTTATAAAAAAAAATAACCACTTGAATTCTGCAAAAAATGAAACCGAGTATTACTGAAAAATTCTAAGGGGAACATTAAAAAAACTGAGATTTTGTAAAGAGTGTCAATATATTTAACTTGTTGAAACGGTATTGTGACTTTTAAAAATTTATCAAAAATAACCACGTAAGCTAAAACTTATTTTCCGGTTGATTTGAATAAATTAGATTTCTGCAAAAAATTAATCTGAGTTTGTTCAAAAATTCCAAGGGGAACGTTAAAAACTGAGATTTTGTAAAAATCGCACTATTTTGCTTGTTGAAGTTATAAAATAATTTTTTAAAAATTAGGAGAAAAATAAATAAGCAAGCTAGAATTAATTTTAAAATTAATTTGAATAAATAAGAGAATTCCCGCAAAAAAATAAAGCATAGTTTGTTAAAAAAAACCCTAGGAGAACATTAAAAAAATTGAGATTTTATAAAAATTGCAATATTTACTTGTTGAAGCTGTAAAATGTTTTTTAAAAAAATTATAAAAAAATGATCAAGTGAGTTTGCTGAAACAATCCAAGCAGGAAATTTAAATTGCAATTTAGCATTTTGGGTGTCCCAATAAGAGAGGGGGACCTCACCTGCAGCCCTATTAGACCGTATATGTATAAATCCGCCTCTGTAGTAAGGACTGTAAATTTTCTCAAAAATGCTTCATTTTATATTTACAAAGTTTTAAAATAATAATTTAAATAGGTTTATAAAAATTAATATGTATAACTTAAAATTACCAAGGGTCCATTTAAACTTCCAATATTTGTTTAACTAGAGCGTAATTTCTTGCACTTTTCATAGAATTTTTATTTCTTTTTTGTGTTTTTGTACACGAGGTCCTCTTTCTATAAGTGGTACTTTTTCCCATTTTAATTAGCTTTTTAGGGCTGACTGCTGATTAAAATGCACTCTTCAGACGTAAAAGCAAGTCGTGAAATTGTCTAGGCCCCATAACAAATTTAAAACTCACGACACTGGACTTTGGCTCCACCCAACCTGTTCCCACTTTAGAGTGGGAATATTTTAGAATATTGGAGTTGCGAGTGGATTTCCTTACGTAAATTTTTATAAAATCACGTATTCGTATATTTTAAATACCAACGTTATTTATTTATAAAAAATTATAAGATTTGACAAATCGCTAGAATTATATTTAAACAACGTAAGCTTCTGATTACATTTTTAATTTATTTAACAGAATCGTCTAAAATCGCATTCAAAATAAACATAAAAATGTATTAGTTTGTCCTCATTACATAATTTATCCCGCGATAGTTAAAGAGGTTTTGTCGAATCGGTACTCTTCAATCTAAAACGGCGAAGTGTTTATTTCGCTAAAAGTTCAATCGGTTTACTCAAACCTAGTTAGAAACCAAAGAGAGATGTAATATATAATATAGGTAGAAAGAGATAAAATAATACTAAAAGATGTATAATTCCAAAAAATTATTATTAAAATTAACCTTGAAATAATCGCAAATTAAGTAAATTTTAATAATTAAAATTAAGCAAAGAAAGTTGTATTTTTAGCTAAATAAGAAGCAGATAATAGTTGCCAACTATCATAACCTATTTCCCTAGTAACTGTTACTTCAGTCAATCGCGTTTATATCGTAAATATACACTTTCAAATCGGTTTGAGCATTTCAAACCTGATATTTTAGAGGTTTCTTCAAAGAGGTTAAAGTGAATTAATCCGTTCGAAGAATCCGATCCGGACGCGTTTATACCGCAAAATTTACAGCTTTGAGGAATACCGATTTGAGTAAACCTCTTTAACTAATGCGGGATAAACGATAAACGTAGTCATAATTTATTATTTTTAAAAATATAGTCAGAAGCTTATGTAGTATACATAACAAACTATTAAATTTAGAAAAAAATCACGAAGAAATATTAGAAAATAAAGTAGATAGAACAATTCAATTATTGAATAATCCATGATATAGTTATTTGTTTTTATAAATTTATTATAAATAAATAAAGGTATATCTTTATACAAATAACGTTTTTTATAAATTAACAAGCTAGTGCACTTTCGAATTAGGACTTAATTCATCATCAGGCTAAAAAGCAAATGGTTTTATGTAATTAATAAAATAAATAAATAATTAAATATGTAATATAAGAAAAATATTTACCAAAAAAAGTTTAAAAATATGTTCGTTAATCAAAAAATTGATTGACAATAAAATTTTTTTTTTATGTTTTATTAAAACATTAAAATGGTATTAAAAACAGACTACTTATAGATTAATTTTACTAAAGAATTTGGTTGAATTAAAATTTTCAATATCGTTTAAATTATTTCCCTTACGTTTTGAAATATTAATTTCAAAAGATTCAGCTACATTCAATTTCTTTCCCTTGTCTAAATTATGTAAATTTTGAATCATTTTTGAATTTTCTATTTGAGTTTAGGTGTTCTTTAATTCTAACATCAAAATTTCGCCCAGTTTGCCCACAATATTCCGCGCCACAATCACAAGTCAGTAAATAAACTCCACTTTTTTGTAATTTATCAATTTTTTCTTTATTATTTCCTAAAATTTGTTGTAAATTTGGTGGTCTACTAAATATTATAAGATTATTATTACTATTCCTATTCAGCCATCGTGATGAAAATATTTAGAGACGTGTGTATCGATAAAGACGTTGTTAAAAAATATTTCGTATTCGTTTGCCGTGATGAGAGTTCATCACGCCTCAGAGTTAATCAGAGGCGTCTAGAGCGTTATTAAAGAATTGCAAAATACGGTTTAACTCTAAACGTTAATTCGGCGACTGTGAGGAGCGATCATAACACTCTATGCGCATGTGCAGATGCTTGATTACGCGTCTTTAGGCGTGTGTAACTAAGCCCGTTTTTAAAGACGGGTGGAGCATCTTTATGCTTTAATAACACGTGATTATTATCGTTTGACAGTTCTCGATTTTATAATTTTAATTGTTTTCTACCTTAATTCCATATTAAATAACGTATTATAACATCGGATTTAATGCAAAACAGTTAAGATATCCATAATATCACGTAAATAATTTTCCAGATTTAAGGCGGCTTTAAAATCTGAGGTTATATTATTTGTTTATTTTGTAACTTCATAATATGAAACAACAAAAATCAGTGTTTGCTACTTTATTTTACAAGAAAATCATTTGGCATCTGAATCGAAGAAGTCCTTAAATCGTTCATCAACTAAAACGTTTGATGTGCTGCCTTGAATATAAATATTGCTCGAAAGAAAAGGGACAATCAAATTAAATTGGTAAGTTGACTTTTATTTTAAATAATTTATATATTTCACTAAATCCATAAAAGTTGTTACCGATTAAAATATTGTAAAGCAAATTTTTATAAAAATTTGCTGCTCGCTGTTACTTGAAATAACAGCGATTATAGATCTTTAGCTCACCGCAAGAAATTTGGTGGTGATCGTACCCAATATGCCCTTTAGGTATTGCACATTTGGTATGTGCTGATCAATCATCCGTAGATTTTAAAAAAATAACTCCAGTCATTTTCTTAGGTAATGTACCCTTAGAGCAATCGCTATACGTATGCCAATGTTTTGCAATGAATTACCAATCAAAAATCTATTATATGCAAAAATGACTGGAGTTATTTTTTAAAATCTATGGATAATTGACTGGGCATGATAAGCAGCAAGTTTCCTACGGTGAGCTGAAGGGCTATTAATTTAAATTTAAAAAAAAATAATTTAAATATGCTTTGTGCCTTGCTGTTGGTGGAAAGCGTATTCAATTATCTAAAGTTTTAAGTAGGTGATGATACTTTTACATTTGAATTTTTCAAGTTTGTTTTATTTTTGCAGATTTGGATAATTTCTTTCAAGAATCTAAGGAAATTCAAGCCGAATTAGAAGAAATTAATTTACAAAACAAATTAATTATACAGGAGGGTTCACATTTTTTGCAAAATCTCTCTGCTAGTAATTCTTTGGGAACAAAATAAAATAAACTTTCTACAAACAGGGACCTAGAAATTTGGAATTTATTTCAACTCAAAGAGTGGAAATTGTTTACTGATATTGGTGTACACATTCTAGGTTTGTTCTAAAAATTCCTGAAGTGTGACTACCTTTATCTTAAGCCTAACTATTTCCAAGGTGCCTTAGTTTGCATTTTTATTTTTATCCAAAGAACCACCACCTGAGAGATTTTAACATAAAAGTGAATTACTCTGAATTTTTAAAATTGTTCATTGAAGATTTCTTTTATCTTCGGATTTTCATTTGGATGAAGTTTCTACAGAGAATATGATTGATTCCCATTCATTAATTGATCTGTAACATTTCATAAAATTACATATAATAGTAATTATTTACAACATTTAAAATAAATCCAGGGACAAACCAATAACATAAATATATTGCTTATCTTTCATTTTCTCTTCCTTTGTCCTTTACCGATTGACAATATCAACATTTCAGTAATAGTCTACTAAAAACTTCAGTATTGTTTATATACAGAGGGGTGCACAAAAACGGCCAACGATGTAGCTTCGTTATTTCTTATCCGAAGTGATATGTCAAATTAAATGGTTTCAAGAATACTACTATCAGATAATAAAATATTAATTTTATTTTTGAAAAAAATCATTACCAAAAATAATCTAAACCAATTATACCAATATTTTTTTTTTAATTAATTTTTTTAAATTTTTTTAAATTTAATTCAATTATTTTTGAGTTTTCAGTTTTTTATTTTTTTAAGTTTGGTTTTTTAATTTATTATTAATAATTTTTAATTTATTAATAATAAATTAAAAAACAAAACTAAAAAAAAATAATAAACTGAAAACTCAAAAAGAAAATTTAATTAAATTTAAAAAGAAATTATTAGTATAATTGGTTTAGATTATTTTTGTTAATGATTTTTTTCAATCGAAATAAATATGATGCCATTTGAAAAAGAAAACTTCCCTGCTCCTCCTCTGATGCTTTTAAAAATAAAATTAATCTTTTATTATCTGATAGTAGAATTCTCCATACCATTTAATTTGACATATCACTTATTAAAATCGGATAAGAAATAACGAAGCTACATCATTAGCATTTTTGTGCACCTCTCTGTATATGTACCTTTGAATTTTAATGAAATTGGATAGTATATTAGCTGTGTTTTATTTGCCTTTATAAATGATCCCATACAAAATACTGCTGTTGCGATAGGCTACGATTTTAAAGCAAAATTTTTGATTTAATAGAAAAAGTGAAATGTCCAAACTTAGCTGATCGTTGCAAATAAAAGTGTGAAATAAAACATACCTATTGTAAATTAGATGCTGAAGGCTGATTGAATATGTAATTATATTTAAAATCCTTACATCAACCCCCAAAAAACATACATAAATGATATTCTACTGTCAGTCGTTGTGGAAATGAAATTGAAGAGTTGCCGAAGAACCATAAGATAAATTTGCTAACTACTTACACATCGTTTGCATTATTACTTTAATATAATTACCACTACATCACTAGAAAACTCCTAAATCCGATTTTTCAAAAACTAGGTTTTAGTGCTAACTATCATGAAAATACAACTAAATTTAGTTTAAAATAACTAATAAATACTTTACAACTAACATCGATACAAGAGTAACATTAAAGAAACTATGGAATTGCCAAAGAACCTATTCACATGTACCCACCGAACACAGACATACAAAATACTTCAAAAACTAACAAATAATGATCAAAATAGTGAAAGGATAAGTAAGGTAATAAAAAAAAACAATTTATTAAACACCTTTAATAAAAATAAGGAATACGGAAAGCACTTGTAACTTAATGCAGAAAAATGGGTTATGTTGTTTGTTTTGGTTTGTTTACAATATTTTAATCACGCTACGTAAATTTTCGTATATTTTCGGTTTGGTTAGTATTTTTCCGCTGTTGCCAACAAGCTGCAAGCGCCTTGGCCTGTGTCCCTCATCACTACTCATCACACTCATCCTTACGGCGGCTGAATACGCGTCCGATTTCATCGCTGTAATCTTCTCATTACGTTATTGAGGAATCACGTTATCATCACGGTCTGCTCACGGCGGGGCTGAATACGCGCTATTGTTTACAAATACATGCATATAGCGAATTAATCAGTAACCGGGACGCGTCTAGACCTTTTCGGACCCTAGTACAAATTTTAATCACGGGCCCCTTGTAGGGGCGAATTTAGCACTTGGGGGCCCTGGGCAAAAATTGGGATGGGGGCCCCGGGATACCACAAAACTGGTCTAATCCCAATATATTAGCACTTATTTTTTAATTTTTTTTAAAAAGTTGCAATTTAGTTTTTCAGGGCCCCAAAAAGAGAGAGGGCCTATTAGACCCTATATAAATCCGTCCCTGTTCTGCTAGAAATAAATCCGAGTATATTGAAAAATTCCAAGGGGAACATTAAAAAAATTAAAGTTTTGTAAAAATTGCACTATTTTACTTCTTTCAAAAATTTGTAAAAAATAACCACGTGAGGTAGAATTAATTTTACGGTCCAACCAAAAATATTACTGACCGAGCCGGAAAAGTTAAAACAAATAAGTCAATTAAAAAAAAATATTCAGTTTTAAATATAAACATAATTTTACTCTCCTAAAAAACAGTGAAAAATAAACTCTTTCTTTAAAAAATAACGAAATAAAATATTATTTGTAATAAAAAAATAACTAGTAGTAATATTTTAAATTATCTACAATTATTACAATTAACAAAACTATAAAATAAAATCCCTCTATCTCTTATATCCAGAATTCGCAAATCTATTGATAACTTTCTCAATATCAACATCGATGTCTTGATGGACATGTAGCATTGCAAGTCCCAAGCAGAAAAACTACGCTACTTATAGGTAGTGTTAACAAAATTTTTAATAAAGTATGGCAGTATGGATAAGAATCCGAGTCACAGTGAGTGAAAAATATATTGATTGGGTTTTCCAAGTTACTATCTTTACTATCAAGTAAACGCAAACACTTGGCTTGCCACATAGTTATTACCCCCTTAAAAATTTCAAGTGAATTCACATTTTGGGATTTAGCTAGCAACTTCTCATATTTTTCCCACAATATTTCAGAAGATGTGTCCAATTGTTCTTTGGTCTTACCAGTTACATTCTATGGAAGCAATATGCTTAAATGGAAAGTATCAAAAGTTCTACGAGAAAAGCGATTTTGTATATCTGATAATATAAAATACATTATAGGAATAAAAATGCTTCTTCTGTAGTACTCTTCAGTGCTTACTGACAAATAATTATCACGATTTGTTTGTGACTTACATAATCTAGGTTTTACAATTTCAAAACTTAGTTCTTTCCCTAATGTTTCAAGAGATGTCCAAATAGAGTTAAACTCTTCTTATACATTACTTTTTTGATTAGATAGAACTTTTACAAGGTTTAACTCATTTAAGATTTTTAATACAGATTTCCCAAGAATCTTCCCACTGATTTTAGGTTCTTGAGTAATTTCATCAAAGTTAGACTCATGTAAATCAAAAAAACCAACATAATCTTCCCTTATTTGGGTTCCACTTAAGTATCTAATAATGACATTTAATTGAGAAAGTTGTTTCATCAAACATTATTGCAAATAACCCTGATTCATTAACATTCTGTACAATTTTGTCCACTATTTCTTTTCCACAACAGTCTATTAACTCATTTTACGTTGATTTTGATATGTACGTGGCATTTGCAGAAGCAGTTTTCAAATGATTTTTTAATAGAGTGTCACCAGATCTGATCATTAACTTCAAAATTTCTCTGAAATTTCCTTCATTGGTAATGGATCCTGTAGAATTTGTTGGATAGTCATATAATGATCCATCATCACGATGACCCCTAAAAGCTATATTTTGTTTTCCTAATGTTATTATAGGGTCTAAATACCAGTAAGCCGTTTACGATTTTCTTGAATTTGTTTTGTCCTTTCGACTGACAATGCGTTGTGAATTTCTCTCTCAGGCTTTTCATAATGTTGTAAAAATGTTTTACATAAACCCACAACATTTTTGTGATAAGTTGAACATTGATGTACCTCCATCTTTACCCAACAATTTTGCGAATTTTGGTAGAGGTTTTGTAATTAAAATGCCGGCATCAGTCTTGCATTTTTCTGCGCCTACTATTGTTGGTGGATGCACAGTACAATATTTGCAAAACAATCCTTTAAAATTTGGCGAATATACTAACCAAGGATACTTCAATAAATGCCCAGAATTTAAATATCTTTTTTGAATTTTTCCTTTTTTATTGTGTTCCGAAAACGAAAATTTATAATTAGAAGGTCGTGTGAAGCCATTTTCGAGTAGTTGCTTTTTCGTATAATTATCTATTGATGTATTAATATAATTAGCAATATCATTTGTAACTCCTGAGTTCACGATTTCTGATTCTGAAGTTGGTGAGTCTAAATGGGAAGTAGAAGTACTTGGACTAACTATAGTTTCACTTATCGGATTAACAGAACAAGATAATTTCGGCTCATCTAGTTTTTGTTTTTTTACTAGAAAATTATCTAACGTATTAATTTGTCTCTTGGAAGATTGGTCGTTGTTTTTAGACATATTTTTGAAGTAGGGCACGTGCTCCAATCTGGAATGAACAACGAATAACAAATTAAACAAAATGTTTGCAATTTTTTTTCTAAAATATGCTTAGGCTTTTAACGTTTAAAATTTCGTTACGTTAATACATAGCAAATTTTATTTTATTACCAAATTTCTAACCAATTACCAGAATTAACTTCATAATATACTTACTATGCAGAATAATTATTGTTAAAATAATTACATTACAATCCGGATCTGTAGCAAACTTTGAAGCACTAACAAAGACATGCAAAATACACAAGACTCAATAAACTGTGAGCCAAGTGACTGAATTCTCTCTACTCGCTATTTTATTTATTTTTATTTTATTTTATTTTGAAATAAATACCCAGCAGACCGAAGTCCAACTGAGGGCATATCTAAATTTACAATGGATATATATTTACAATAAATTAACATCTTAATTTTCACTAAATAATTAAATTACTAATGTAGGCACTCAAGTAAATTTTTACAAAGCCGATTAAAATCTTCATAAAAAATATCACACCCGTAAAGAACACTGTTGTCGTTTCTCATCATACTATATAGCGGTGAATAGTAATGATGATTGGTATTGTTAATAGTATTGTAAAAAGTAAGTGCATTTCTAGAGACAAGGCGCGGAACAAAATTAATATTATGCAGAAACTTACAATCGTCAATTTGTAAGTGTATAAGTTTGTACAGGTAAATGATAAGTAAGTATTTACTCCTATTTGCAATTGACAAGAATCCAAATTCAACACATAGTTGTACATATGATATTTCAATGCTCGGGTAGGTTCTATACTTAAAAAAATAAAGATACTTTAAGAATCGTCTCAGCACTCTTTCAAGTAAATTCTGATACAGTTTTGTGTGTAGTGACCATACTACACAACAATATTCCAGTTTACTCGCAATTAGAGTATAGTACAGTGTCTTAAGGGTTTGTAGGTCTACAAATTCCTTAGTGTTTCTAATAGCAAAGCCAAGAAGCTTGAAACATTGATTAACGAGCTTAACTATATGTTGATTAAAAGTCAGTTTTACATCAAAGGTAATACCTAAATCACGAAACATATTTACTCTGTTGATATTTACATGATTAATTTGATAATTATACCTAAAACACTGAGAATTCCTCGTGTAGGACATTATAGCACACTTTTTTGCATTTAACTCAAGACAGTTATTAGTGCACCAAAGGGAAAATTTTTGCAAGTTAGATTGCAGATTTATACAGTCACTTTCATTGTGAATAACAGAGTATAACTTCACATCATCTGCATAAAGGAGCACATTACAGTCTAACACATCACATGCACTATTGATGAAGATGGAGAGAAGAAGTGGACCCAAGTTCGACCCCTGCGGCACCCCACTTGCTGCTGTGTAGGGATTTGAAGAAACACCACACATTTGAACCATTTGAGTCCTATTGGATAGATATGACTTTATAACAATTATAATGTTTTGCGGTACGCCCATTTCCTCCAAACGACTTAAGAGAATATTGTCGTCCATTCGATTGAAGGCTTTAGTAAGGTCTGTATACACTACGTCCATTTGCTTTCTGAAATCCATAGCATTTGAAATAGGTTGTGTGATGCTTAGCAAATTACTGATAGTTGATCTTTTTGGCATGAAACCATGTTGGTAAGGCGATATTTTGTCTTTTACTGAACTAAAAATTGTGCAACTAACAAGAGCTTCAAAGATTTTTGAAAAATTGTATTTTTTAAAGTTGCAATTTAGCTTTCTTGAAGGCCTTAATATGATAGGGAGCACTGGGCTGCAGCCCTTTTAAACCGTATGTAAATCCGCCCCTGGCCCCATGTTCTTTTTAAAAACACTTTTTAACCATGTTTATTTACAATTCTCATTTTTATGAAAAAAATTTGATATAATTTAATTCTACTTTTTTTATAATAGGATCTGGGCAAAATGAAAATAAAAAATTTATTAAAAAATCTCAAATACGGGCCCCCTAAATATTTGGGCCCTAGGCAAAAGCCCACTTTGCCTAGTGGGAAACGCGGCCCTGATCAGTAACCAAGTTACTAATATTTTTATATGGAAATCACTACATGTCTACAAACATAAAAAAAATATTTAAAAGGTAGAAGAAATTTCGCAAAAATCACTTAGGAGTGTAATGTTTTGGCGAAGGCGGAGCTAATAAACATCAAAAAAGCGAGTCCGCGATAGTTTTTGACCCATCGACCGTCTGTATCGGTCAAGTGGTTCTCACAAAATTATTTTTTTTCTATAGCAAACATGTTTCAGTAGTTTTTCTGAATTTTTTGTACTCTTAAGATCATAACCCCTGAATACAAAAATATTTTTATACGTTCATTTTTTAGCAACAAATTATTTGGGTTGTAAAAAAATGATTGGGTAGTAGCACCTAGCAGTACAAAAATATTGTAGCAGTAAAAAATATTTTAGCAGTAAAAAAATATTTTCTGGCAGTAAATAGTTAATTATGTAAAAAGTGCGAAAAATAATGTATTCGTGATCGGATTTTTTGCGATGGACTAGAACGAATGCCTAATACCCGTATGACACCGGCAGTATTTAGCTAGCGAATTCGTCAGACCCGGTCGCGAGGTAAAAATCACGTTGCATTACATTTTACAACTTAAAATATCACGTTGCTAGAAACGACATTGTCCTGTATGTTACGTGTGATTTAGCGATCTGAAAAATGTGTATGCAACTTGTGGTTTTTACTTCACGACCAGGTGTCGCAAATTTGCTGGCTAAATAGAATAGGTGTCATACGGGTAATACATTTACCCCTCGTGTTGCATATATTTTTTTTTCCTACTTTTCCAAAACTATTATAAATTAATAAAATAATTAAATGTTATTGTACATGTCAATCAATCACAGAAGTCGTGATTATGTAGAGCAGAGAGAATGGAAGATTGAGAGGTCCGAATCCCATATAAAAGGTTAGAAACAAAAAACAGTTCAAGTTTTCGGAGTTAGGGGGAGCTGCTTTAATTTAATCGGAGGAAGTCGAAAGTAATCGTCAACTTTCGTTAGTTACGCCAAAATTTGGCATTCATTGGTGAGTGTTTTCATTTTTCGATCATGCGCAATGAATTCAAATATTGTAGTTCCAGTTTTCTACGATACGAGCGCATTGTTTATTGACAGCAATTGACAGAAACAAGACAGAAATAATCAAAGATTTCTAACCTATAATATCTAGATAGCCGATGCGCATTTAAACGCTGCTCAAAAGTTGTTCGTAAAATTTGAGGCTACTGGGGTAATCGGGAAACACCACAATCAATAGCGCCCTCCCACGCGGGGACCAGAACTAAATTTGACAGCTATTAAAGGCGGGATTTTTAAATTTCATATTTAAATATTTACTTTCAATAAAATTAAATTTAATTAAATTTAAAATTCTTATTGCACATCTTTAATTAAAATATTACTTAACATCTAATAAAATTAGTTAAAGATGTGCATTAATAATTCCAAATTTAATTACATTTAATTTTGTCGAAAATAAAATTAATATTCAAACTTATTTTATTGATATAAGTTTCCAAATATTCTATTTTAAATAAAAATTATTGAATTGGAGGCTTAAATTAAATAACATGAATATTTTGTAAATATCAATATATTATAATTATTTGAACATTCTATATTTTACAACATAATTTATTTAATTAATAAAACACAGGTAGAATTTGGGAGATGAGTTTTACTGACTTACGCAAATCCAACCATTTTATGCGGTAGAAGTAGATTTATAGATTGGGAAGGCTGAAAAGAAAGTATATTAAAGTAATTAATAAATTTTTTGTATGATTGTGCTTACTTACATTACTTTGATTGGTGCTGTATTTAAGGTTGAAGAACTCTCTAGTAGAGCTTCATCTACAAATAGCTGGAATCTACGGCAATAATGATTCATAGGTAAATTTATTGGTATGTAAAAATATTTAACTGGATTGCTTCTTAGTTTAATTAATTCAAATTTCAAAACTAAAATGTAAATGGTGTGTACTAAAATTTACAGTTTATTAGTACTTTGACGTTTTAGTTGGCTACGTTTAAGCTATCAAACAATTTATTTACATGAATTATAAAATCTGTGCTATATCTAATGATTCTGGTGGTAAACTTTTTACTAAAGCTGCCATAGTAGTTGTCATGTGACACCCTAAAGTTTTTGCTGCAATGCTAACTTTCATTTTTAGACTCCTTTTTTTTTCTAAATTAAAATAATTACGAGAAATTTTATATAACAGCTATAGCGAGGATCTGATTTATCAATGTCATAGCAAACTATAATATCTTGAAATCTAGCAACTTTATTATTACCGTATTTTATGTTATATTTAAACAAAGCGTTTCTTGTTAATTTCAATAAATGGGGAACATCATAAAATATAAAGTGCAACTATATCTTGGCCATTAACTTTAAAAATTGGTTCATTACAAATATTATCACGATTTTCATTTATCAAATAGTTTATAGCTCCTCTGTTTGTTGCTCCCATATTACAAACTGTAGATGCTACACAAAAACCAAAATTTTGTAACTCGGTTATAATTTCTTTTAATATTTCTACTAAATTTTGTAAAATAATATGCCATTGACTAAATAAACCTTGAATTACAAAAACTAAAGCATGATCGGCTGGTTTGTTCTTAGGTCCCAAAGACCCTAAATCCTCATAACCCACAGACATATCTTTTTTTGGCATTATAAGTAAAGCCCTTCGATAAAGCTATCTCATCGAAAGCTAAACAACAAAATCTATCCTGTTTCTCTAATTTTTTTAATTTATTTATTTATTGCAAACAGTACATTACAGTCAAAATAGACCAAATAGTACATACAAATAACAAAGCATAGATTTAAATTTACATAATAATTAAAGTAGTTAATACAGTGTGGTATATTAGAATTTATCTGAAAGACTTTAATAATTCTTTATTAATACCCACATTAAATGGAATTTTGGCTAATAATTTATTTAAAGTTATCCTAGATGGTAATTTAAAAATTTTTTGTAAAAATCGGTATGATTTTGGACCCCTCTTGTACATAACTAAAGCCAAAATTTTGTTATCTAAATTGAATGTTGGCCGTTTACTTTTCATATTTTTAAATTGTGATTTTACAAACTCTGTAGCACTTTTATCCATATTATTTTCTAAATTTTAGTACTTGTTATTTCAATTATTTGCTTTAAATTGTTCTTAGCATATGAAAGCGCCTTTTTAAATTTAATTATCCTTTGCCGTTGTAATCTATTATACCTATAAAGACTTTTTTCCCTTGTATTTAATTGTGAAACCCTTAACCCCAATTGACTTTACGGTAACATTGTTATTTATTGATTTTTCTAAATTTTGATTACTGTTGATTTGTTGTTAGTCACATACGATATTATTATTTTCAATATCTAAATATTTTAAAGTGGATTCAGAATCCAATTGAACTTGTTTATCTAATTTAGCTTTTTTACAAGGATTTTCTAAATTTTGTATATTTGGCACTACAAATTTACTAAGTTTTGTTTTTAACGAACTAGTAAAACTATTCGCTTCAAAACGATCTTCACATAAATGATATTGATTTAATTCTTGCCTACTTTATAATTATGCATTAAAATTTAAAGCCAGGATAAACATCTTTCAGTAAGGGCAGAAAATTTAAAAAAGTGTTACTTTGGAAAGAAGGATCTCTAATATTTTTAAAATAAATATTATCACAGTTGGGATATCTACATCTAAATTTTATACTCCCTGAAAATGCCATTATTGTACTACGTATTTTTCTTACCTTAATTAAATATCTCTTTACTCTTTATTACTAATATTTCCAATTTGTAAACTGCATTAAACGAATAAACTATCACAGTTAACTCATTAATGAGGTTAGAATTGGTAAGAAATTTGTTTTCAGTCTAATGAAATGAGATGGTACTATTATACTTTAAGTTAAAAAGAGATAGAGAAATTTCAGTGGCGCCCCGACGAGCGGGGACCGCGAACGAAAACATTATTTCCAATGTCATATGCGATCTTACGCCCCGTGAGTTGCCCCTTGGAAATAATTGACATCGCGCTTTCAGACATGCGCAGTTAATCAAAATTCGTTAGTTCCACTTTTGTTCGAAAGTAGCGTTTTGCTTCCCGAATTTCCCGACTTTCAACCTCTCTCATAGTACTTTGTGATGTAGAGCTCGAACTGATATTTACTTATCTTAGGTAGGCAGCACTTTGACAAATAAGTGTTATATAACTCACTATATATTACTTTTTTTCTTATATATTTCACTTAATCACAAGGTATTGTGACGTATGTCAGAGCGAAAGGTATAATTTTTGATGTAAAAGGAGAAAAAAATATTTTTGACAGTAAATTTACTGCCATTTATATGAGATTTCATGAACTTTGGTAGTTTATAAAGATAACGTCAAAGTTTATTTAATTTTTCCTATTTTGTTTAAAGTAAATATACCAATTATATTCCAATGTTACCTTATTTATTTTCATTACAATTAAAAATTTTAAACAAGCAAACATAAAAAAAATCGGCGAAAAGAAGAAGCAAAACAAAATTATCAAAATTGTACTTTTTACAAATTTTTGAGTAACTCGAAAAATTAAAAAAAATCTATAAGTGGTTTTTAAAGCATATGTATTTCGAATGTAAAATCCGATGCTTCATAATCATACACCGATTTTTGTCCCACCTTGGTCTAATTTCGTGCATAATATTGAAAGACCTAACGTTTTAGGCTTTTAGAAAAATATTTCTTGACGCCACATGATTATCCGGGGTCCGAGGGTAATTAAATATTTTTGTGCAGTCGGGGTAATTTCAGCCAAAACATAATGTGACAATTTTAATTTATAATCGGTTGGTATCTGTGATTTTTTTCTTTAAAAATGTCCAAAAACAGTACCCTAACTTCAAATTCTCCCCTAAAATGATAGAACTTACTTTTTGTGAAAAAAAAACTCCTTTTGCATTTTTTTATATTCCTAGTGGAAAAAATGTTTTCTGGCCGAAGTGTGACATTAGTTTCTAAAACTTTTACTGTTTTGCTACTAAAAATCTCGCAATGTTGACGTATGCAAGGAAAAATATTATGGATCTAGTTATAAAATAAAAAAAGCAAACTCTCTTCGATATGATGCCAAAAAAAGAGAAAAAAGCAGCATATCTCGGCTTTTTTGAGATCGTTGTCCGTTGTGAGCAAGTTGATATATTACATCCTAATTTTTGAAATTGATCTGATGAAAAAAGGAAAAAAACGTAACCCTTTTTTGCTTAGAGGGCGAATAATTTTTTTTAAGGTGAAGACAGAAAAAACCTTTTTAACATTTGCACGTTGTATGTATGTTGAGTACATGGCTACGAAATTTAATCCCCCCTACGAATTTGCGAAACATAAAATAAAGGAAGTGCCTCAGCTCCCGAGATCGGCAACGTATTCCGGTGCCAAGAGCGGTAGAAAATTTTGCTTGCCGAGAGTGGCAGCAACTTTTGCGGTCGAGAGCGGAAACGAGTTCGGATTCCATCGACAATTAATAATTATTATCAATGTTAGGGATGGGGAGGGGGAATCCATTCCAACCAGTAATAAAAAAATACGAAAATTTTATTAATCCTTATTATGACTACAGTACAAATAAATTATAAGGGATTATTTTCATTAGGTACTTTCTTTGCAGACTTTCGCGATAATTTGGTTTTTTTTTAACGTTTTCTCTTTAAACCTATGACAGTATTGCCAAATCCCTTTGGCCTACAACGTAATTTCGCGGCAACTGGCATTTTTATACGACGTAGCTTTGAGTCCATCGCTATCGGCGATGTAAATACTGTGACAAAACACTCAGGAGGTGGGTTATAAGGTGGTGTGAATTAAAGCCAAAATTAACTAAATCAGGATCTGATGGAAAACGGCTACCGGTTGAATTTAAACAGGTGAGTTGCATTCGGGAGCCACCAGAAACTGCTCAATTAAAAGTTTACTTTAACATCTAATAATGGACACTGAACTCTCTGCACTTATACACCATGTGCATTACAAGTCAAGTTAAATAATTGGCGGCGCACATTTGGACCACACCAGATGTTAATACATAAATTTAATATCACGGAGAACAATTATTATAGGCAGCCCACAGAGCAGTGATTACGCTACATCACACCCCCCGAGGATAACCAACAGGAAGGGTTAATCCGGAAAATAATCAGGATTGGTATAATTTTAAATGAGAGGCGTGAAAAAGTCCTTTTTCCATGCCCGAATCGGTATGCTCGAGAACGAAAGACTTACTTCCAACTACCTTTTTAATACGGTAGGGGCCCTCATATAGAAGGAAAAATTTACGCGATTCCCCATGGAGTTTACTTGAGACCGGGTTGGATTTTAACAAAACCAGATCACCAACAGCGTAAGGCGCCCAGCCAGGGTTAGGAAAGCGCCGGGAACGACGAGAAAAATTACGTTCAAGGTTTTCCCGGGCCAAAAAGATCTTAACGTGACCATCCGCCATCGCCACGTGAGTTTTGTCTCTAAGGGTTTTTAGGGGCGAATCGGGGAAAAGCCCGAAGTGAAGTTCTACGGGAGCAAAACCGGTAGATTCATGGGTGACGATATTAATAAAATGGGCGAATTGAGGCAGCTCACGCGCCCACGACTTGTGATTATGGTGACAGAAAGTCCGGAGTAATCGTCCCAACTCCCTCATTACCCTTTCGGCTGGGTTACTTTGGGGATGCCGGATGGAGGAATAAGTAACCGAGACGCCCTGGTCGACAAGCGTTTCCTTCCATCGCGCAGCCGTGAATTGCGTCCCGTGGTCCGAGAGGATTCGCTTAGGTGTTCCGATTTCGACAAAATAATTCCTGCTCAACCTGTGAAGAGCAGCGGCCGTGGTAGCTTTCTTTAAGGGGTACAAACAGACATGTTTGGAAAAGACATCCAAACACACAAAAACGTAAATGACCCCAGCGATTGAGCGAGGCAAAGGCCCGTAAAAATCCACCGCGAGCAAATCGTTTGGGGCCTCCGAACGTACCATCTCAAGCTCAGGTTTAGGCAAACGTGAAAGTTTGACCCGCTGACAGAGATCACAACCTTTTAACATTTTTTTAACGGAACGGTGCATCCCGCTTCACCATAAATCCCTCCTTAGTGCACACCAAGTTTTATAAACACCGCTGTGTCCAAAAAACAAGTGATATGCCTCAATCACGGCGTTAACATCGGAGCTAGGTATACACAGAAGGCTAGCCGTTCCTTCTTCTCTGCGGAGAAATAAATATCCGTCGACAATTTCAAAACGTTCATTGGATAAAGTGACTTTAAAAGAGAGTCCAAAATAGGACCGAGTTTGGAGTCCTGCCGCTGCGATTCCCGTAGGCGCTTAAGTATAGGGAGCATTTCATTAACGCGACAACCTAGGAGGTAATAACAATGGTCTTTTGGCGAAGGCAAACGACCAGGCGGGTGGCGAGGAAGCGTATCCGCAAGTATATTTTTTGTACCGGGTAAGTATTTAATCCTATATTCGTACTCCTGTAACGATAGGATCCAACGAGTAATACGGGGTGAAAGTGTTAGTAGGCAATTTATTATAATATCACTCTGTATAATTGTAGAACGAACGCAGCCAAAAAAAAATTGACATATAGTTGATTGATAGGTTAACCTAATATAAGTAGTGAAACCACGTTTTAATTAATAGATTGTATTAATGCTAATTCTTCAGTGCATAATCAATAAATACTTTTATTTACCACACTACTGCATTTTAATAACCAAATATTATCAGGTTATGGGCCCAGGCATTCTATGCTGGTAAATAAATTAAGGAATTAAAAATAGTTTGGTTTCAAGATCCGTTCAAGTTTTTTGTGGTGTACGATTTTAATTTGGAAAATGGAGGAAAAATCGGCAATGCATATAGGGAAACTTACAGGCCAGGAAAATTGGAAAGTTTGGAAATTTCAAACACAGATATCCTTGAAAGCAAAAGGTCTGTTAAATACAGTATTGGGAACAGACGTTTGTGCTCAAGATGCTTCTGCAAAGCTAAAAGAGGAATTTGAAGACAGGGAAGCAAAGGCTCAATTCGCAATCGTATCAGGGTTAAGTGAGGGACCAACATGCCATATTTTAACTTGTGGATCTGCAAATGAGATGTGGTGCAAGTTATTGAGCATTTATGAGTTTAAATCTGAAAAAAGCGTTCATTTAGTACAACAGAAGTTTTTCGCAGCAAAATTTGACCAATCCAGTGGTATTGCAGACTTTGTCTCATCGTTACAAGACCTGGTAAACCAGTTAAAAGGTCTAGGTGAAGAGGTGTCGGAAAGAATGTTAATAACGAAAGTGTTAATGTCATTACCAGAAAACCTGAAGCATTTTGTATCTGCTTGGGAATCAGTGCCAGTCGAAAAACAAAAACTAAATGAGTTGCTCGCTAGGCTGCTAATTGAGGAAGAACGATTAAATGGAAATGTTGCTGAGGCATCCACTTCGGCATTTAAGGTGACCAAGACAAATACCGGATCAATCAAGAAATGTTTCTTATGTGGAAAGTCAGGTCATTTTAAACGAGATTGCAAAGCAAATATGTGTCGTTATTGTAAGAAACCAGGCCATGTTATCAATAATTGTCCTGTGCTAATCGACAAGAAAAAGCCAACTGAAACTGAAAAATATGAGGGTAAAGCCAATTCCCGGAAACAGGCGTTTTTCAGTGCAGCATTTCTGAACAAGGAAATTCCAAAGGATTTATGGTACTTAGACAGTGGTGCTAGTGAACACATGTGTTCAAGAAAGGAACTTTTCAGTACATACAAAGAATTCTATCAGAACAGATCAATAAGAATAGGTGATGGTAACTTAATCGAAGCGTTGGGCTCTGGTACAGTAGAAGTTATTGCAAAAGTTGGAAGCAAATCTTTTAATACAGAATTAACTGAAGTGTTATTTGTTCCAAAGTTACAATGTAATCTATTCTCAAAAGGAACTGCGTTAGATAAAGGTTATACGATGCTGGCTGACAAGTCGACCAGTCAGTTTATAAACAATAAGAATGATGTGTGCGCCGAAGCAAAGAGACAAGGAAAATTATATGTAATGAACTTTGAAATCAAGCCTCAAGAGTGTAGTTTAATGAGTAAGCTACAAAAGGACAGTTTAAAGCTGTGGCATCAACGTTTGGGACACCAAAATTTCAAGTACGTTAAGGACTTTTTAAAAAGGGAAGGTATTGACTACGAAAGTTCAATCGAGTTTTGTGAATCCTGTCAAAAGGGGAAGTTCAAAAGGTTACCTTTTCCTGAATCAACTTCCAGATGCAAAGCCCCAGGTGAATTGGTTCTTGTAGATCTGTGTGGTCCAATGGAACAGACTTCTCTTGGTGGATCAAAATATTTTCTAGTCCTAAAAGATGATTACAGTAACTACAGAACAGTGTACTTCCTTCGGGACAAATCTTAGGTATGCAGAAAAATTCAAATTTATCTAAAATGGGCCGAAAATTTAGGAAATCGAGTTAAAATGATTCGATCAGATAATGGCACAGAAATAGTAAACAAGGATGTGCAGAAACTTCTGGAAGACAATGGTGTAAGCCATCAGTGTACGGTGCCCTATTCTCCACAACAGAACGGTCGAGCTGAAAGGGAAATGCAAACCATCGTTGACGCAGCCCGTACAATGCTAATTGCTGGAGGCTTACCGAAGATTTTATGGGCAGAGGCTGTAAACACTGCAGTCTACCTCATAAATCGAACAGGAAAAAGTCCAAATGCTGAAACAACACCGTTTGAATCTTGGGGAAATAAGAAGTTTGAGGTATTTCATCTTGGAGTATTTGGAGATGAAGTTTATGCGCATATTCCCAAGGAGAAGAGGAAGAAATTAGATCCGAAAGCCAGGAATGGAATTTTTGTAGGCTATGATGATGCGGTTAAAGGTATCAGAGTGTTCTATCCAGAATCTAATTGTATCGAGTTTTCTAGAGACTACAAATTCACACTATCCACAGCTCCAATACTGAAGGAGGCCAAAGACAACATAATTAATCCAGAAAATTACAGTGAAGAAGTAGATCTACTAGAGAATGATTACGAAGAAGAAGAGGAAAATCAGATTCAAGATCATGAAGAAATAGACCAACAAGAGAGTGACTATAATCCTGAAATGACAGTGATAATACTGAAGAAGAAAATGGTTGTGGAACCCCTGAAAATGCAAATCCACGACAGAAACGAATTCGTCACCCACCAAAACATCTTATCAACTATGAAACAGATTTAGATAATGCGTTTATGGGATCAGTTGATGACGAACCAAAATCATTTCAAGATGCTATGGATAGTCCAGAAGCTGAGGAATGGAAAAGGGCAGTTAATGAAGAGTTGAACTCTCTCGTGAGAAATAATACATGGGTAGAAGTAAGCTCAACTAATAATGTCAACACTGTTGGAACGAGATGGGTATTTAAACGAAAAAAATCAGAAGATGCAAGTAAGCAACAGTATAAAGCAAGACTGGTTGCAAAAGGTTTTCAACAAAAGATTCCAGACTTATCAGAGATTTATGGTCCAGTTGCAAAGTTGACTACTATGCGAATTTTACTATCGTTAGCTGTTAAATTCGACTATCGAATTCATCAAATGGATGTCAAAAGTGCATTTCTCAATGGAGAAATAAATGAGGAAGTGTACCTAGAAATTCCAGATGGTGTAGAGTGTAAGGAAAAAGGTAATTTCCTAAAACTAAATAAAGCAATATATGGGTTAAAGAAATCACCAAGGTGCTGGAACGATAAGTTTAATGATTTTATTACGAAAGAAAATTTTGAACGTTCAAAGAATGACTACTGTTTATATTTTAGACAAAGAGGAAACAATAGAGTTTTCGTGTTATTGTATGTGGATGATCTCCTGATTGTAGGTTCAAATGAAAAGGAAGTTAGAAAATTGAAACAAAGACTCTCCGAAACGTTCGAAATGAAGGACATGGGAGGAATTTCCACTTACTTAGGACTAAAGATAAATCAAAACATTCAAAATGGAACCATTGAGATTGATCAGACTGACTATATAAGGACGATTCTGAAGTTAAACTTAATGGAGGATTGTAAGCAAATTTCAACTCCTCTAGATCCAAATTTTAAGATAAATGAGTTGAAACGAGAAGAATCGGAAAGCAAAGACATTGAGCATAAATGTAGACAGCTGATTGGAAGTCTAATGTATGCAACATTGGGGAGTCGACCTGACATATGTGCATCCTTAAACATTTTGAGTCGATTTCAAGGTCACCTTAAAGAGGGTGCTACGTTACCTAAAGGGTACAATTGATTTGAAACTAAGGTACTGCAAAACAAGTGACGTTATGATTGAGGGTTTTTTAGATGCTGATTGGGGAAGCGATGTTGAAGATAGGAGATCAACTTCAGGATATGCGTTTAAAGTTTATGGAAACACCGTATCTTGGGCATCCAGGAAACAACAAACTGTAGCCCTATCATCAACGGAATCAGAATATGTTGCACTCTCTATGGCTGTGAGTGAAGCGTGCTGGATACGTAACATGCTAATTGAACTGCAGGTTGGCAACATGGAAGTAAAGGTTCTGATTAATGAAGATAATCAGTCAGCTATAAAGGTTGCTCGAAACCCCGAGAAACATAATCGTCTCAAACACATAGATATGAAACACCACTTCATCCGAGAAAAGGTAGCAGAAGGAATATTGGATCTACAGTACATCCCAACCGAGGATCAAATAGCAGATGTTCTTACTAAAACGGTTGCTAAAGTGATTCATGAAAAACATTGTAAAGGCTTGGGTTTGTTCTAATCTTGTGTTATATTAATAATTAATTGAGGGAAGGTTTTAGTAGGCAATTTATTATAATATCACTCTGTATAATTGTAGAACGAACGCAGCCAAAAAAAAATTGACATATAGTTGATTGATAGGTTAACCTAATATAAGTAGTGAAACCACGTTTTAATTAATAGATTGTATTAATGCTAATTCTTCAGTGCATAATCAATAAATACTTTTATTTACCACACTACTGCATTTTAATAACCAAATATTATCAGAAAGCAACTGGCAAGTATTTAAATATAAAAGGGAACGGTGGTCTGTCATAATGGTAAAGAGTTGACCAAGCAAAACAACTCTCCACTTGCGAAGAGCGAACACTATGCTCAAAAGCTCCTTTTCAGGAGTGGAGTACCTCCTTTCCCGATCCAACAACAATTTACTAGCGTAGCTAATTATATGTTTTCGGCCCTCTACGATCTGATAGAGGACGGCACCAAGACCGACATCACTGGCGTCGCACTCTACAACAAATTCTAACCCGGTTATGGGATGACGCAACAATACCTCTCGCGACACCAAATCTTTAATTTGCGCAAAAGCTTCTTCCTGTTCCCAACCCCAAAACCATTGACTCTTTCGCAATAAACGGGTTCCGCGACAGAGGCAAAACCTTCGATGAAACTGCGATCATAATTGACTAAACCGAGAAACGCTTGCAATTGCTTAGTGTTAGTTAATTTAGGAAAATCACGAATAGCGGTAACCCTGGACGGGTCCGGAGTCAAACCATCCTTATTTAAAACATAACCCAAGAAACCGACCTCTCTACATAAAAATTTACATTTAGACTTGCGTAAAGTCAGACCAGCTTCACGCAGGCGCCTAAAAACGCGTTCAAGATGATCGAGGTGTTCCGCAAAAGTTTTCGACGTAATCAGAAGATCGTCGACATAAATATGCGCAAAATCATGAAATTCTGGTCCCAATATTTGGTCCATACACCGCGTAAAAGATGCTACCGCTGTTTTAAGTCCAAACGGGAGGACTTTAAAATGGTACGCTCGAGTCCCTACCCTAAATCCCGTGAACAATCTGTCACTTTCCTTTATAGGGACCTGCCAGTAGGAAGCGGTCAGGTCTAAAGTGGACATAAAACAAGCGCTCTTAATATTTTTCGTGATATCTTCCACTGCGCGAGGTAATTCGCAATCCGACTGCATATTCTTGTTCAGGCGTCTTGCATCTAGGCATAAGCGAACGCCACCATCTTTTTTGACGGCAACTAACAATGGGCTGGCAAAAGGTGTATTTGAACGTTCAATTAATTCTATTTCCGCCGCAACTTTTTCGCGGTGTGCAAACGGCACCGGATATTGTTTGACCGCAAATGGGGTGTGATCTACCATTTTAATTTCATGCTGGTACGAACTAGTAAGACCGGGTTTATCGGAAAATAAATTTTCATATTTTGAAAGTAAAGCAAGTAATTTCTCCCGTTGTTCTTGGGTAACTTGTGCCGAGAAAATGATTTCCTCTGCGGGGGTATCCGAAATCTTTGGGGAAGTAGTTTCCTGTAAGCGGCATTTTAACGCGCATAACCGAATTAAATTATTGTTTGATGGTACGAACTCGTGCACCGGGTGATACTCTGGGATGTTATGAACTTTAGAACCATCCTTGATAATTACTTGCTGGTTCTCGAGATCAAGTTTTGTAGAAAACGCTCTGAGGAAATCTACACCCAAGATAAGAGGGTAATGTAAATTGGGAATAACCAACATTTCAAACTCGCAATTAAATTTTTCTAACGAAAAAGGTAATAATAATTGATGGGTAACCCGCTGGCACTTAGACTTAAAAGCTCCAGCAACCCGTAACCCATTAACAGGAAAGATCGGTAGTTTCTCATCGATGGTACCTATAATTTGATTGAATGTAACTTCCGACATGCAGGATATTTCGCTACCGGAATCTATCAGCGCTGTAAACTCGAGGTTGTAGGTTTTGATTAATACTACAGGAGATCGCGGTACCGGCCAATCATGCTCTAAGTCACAATCGTCTTTTAGTAAATCTTGAGTAGGGTTCGCGTTTGGCGGGGATTTGGCCCTTTTTATTATTCCCACTCCTGGGCCATGGAAGAAGGACTCTGGTAGTTTTCCGAGTTATCATTAATTTCTTCAGTCTGTAAATCGAGATTAGCTACCCTTTTATTTTTTTGTTCGAAATGAGGCTGCCTATAATTATTGTTAGAATTTAAATTCGTTCGCGAGAATGATTGGTTGTTTTGAAATCGCGGTTCCTGAATACGTGGAGGCATGACAAAATCGGCTTCTCGCAATCTGGCGAGCGCTTCTGAAAAATTATTCGCCCCGATGAGTACACTAGCTATATGTGCGGGAAAGTGGCGAGCAATTATTTTCACTAAACGACTTTCAGAATATGGTGGATCTAGATGCTTTCCTTTAGCAACTTGACTTAGGAAATAAGCGGTGAAACTCATTTCCCCTTGTTTAAATCTACCATTTTCCAAGTCATTCTTACACTCCATTTGTCTAATTTCTGACCAGAAATGTCTTAAAAACATTTCTTTAAACGTTAAGAAATCCGGGTACAAATCAACAGTAGCGTCGGCCCAAACTTTGGCCTCGCCCTCGAATAATCTGTGGCTCCAGAACTGTGCATGCTCAAATGAGACCCGAAAATAGTTTAAAGCATATTCAAATTTTTTCATAAAAACTACGGGGTGACAAGATTTACCGTCGAAGGTTGGTACTACCTTACATATGTCTGAAAAATCACAAGTACTAAAATTATTATTTGAACGGGGTTGATTTTCCCCAAAATTACCTAAGTTAGCACTTGCTGGTGCTACATTATTAAAACTATTACAATTTATTGGTGGTCCATTGTAATGGTGACCATCACTTAACATCTTAGAATTAGAATTTTTTAAATTAGTATTACAAGATCCGCGGGCTATATTAGGTTCAAGCCGATAATTAGGATTGTAATATTGCCCATGAGGTGCATGATTTTCTTGAACACAAATATTCGGACCAGGAATAGGGGAACGAATAAACTGCCTATTTACATTTTCATAATTTGTGGCTCCCCTGGTCGGGATCATCTCCTTCGGCAAACTACTAATTTTATCAAAATTTTGTGCCAAAGTGCCACAAGTTTGTGAATAATTGTCTTTTGATGTCAAACAAAGGCGTTTTATTTTCGAACTAACGGTTTGATCAATAGTATCGTTTTCGTTTTCACTTAGCTGTTTTTGCTGTGGATCCCTGGTGTCCTCAGGTAGCGCGCTCCAGCGAAATCCAAAAATACGTCCGCATCTGATAACGGGCTCGTGACTTGCTTCTCCTCGACCAGCTGTTTCTTTGTACGTGATCTCGTTCCATATGGACTTTCGGGTGGAGAGCGTGCTAACTTTGACATCATGTAACGGAAAGCAATTACCCCAAACTCTTGGTTGAAAATGTTAACTCCCAGATAATAGATAATGTCCTATTATCTTTTGGCCACTTTGTTGGGCGCCAAGATGTGACAAAACACTCAGGAGGTGGGTTGTAAGGTGGTGTGAATTAAAGCCAAAATTAACTAAATCAGGATCTGATGGAAAACGGCTACCGGTTGAATTTAAACAGGTGAGTTGCATTCGGGAGCCACCAGAAACTGGTCAATTAAAAGTTTACTTTAACATCTAATAATGGACACTGAACTCTCTGCACTTAAACACCATGTGCATTACAAGTCAAGTTAAATAATTGGCGGCGCACATTTGGACCACACCAGATGTTAATACATAAATTTAATATCACGGAGAACAATTATTATAGGCAGCCCACAGAGCAGTGATTACGCTACAATACAGGGTCAAAGTGATCATTCCTCATATCATTGACTATATTTTCATCTTCACTTTTTTTTTTAATCATCGTTATTATTTAATATTTCTTTACAAATATCTTGATTTTCATAGAATTTGCCTTGTTTAATCTCGCTTGATGGTGTAGTATTTGTTACATTTTGCAAAGCAATGACACCTAAAACTATAGCTGCAATATGAGGGTAATTATTATTAGTTTTACTTACTGCTACTTATTGAATTATCCACAATGCCAACGAGATGGTTATTTTTATTGCCGCTGTTGTCGTTATCTATTATTAATTCGAGGATCAATTCATTTTCCCTAGAATTTCCTTGGTCAATTTCTGTATGTGTAAGGTTTTTAGTAAACAGATCTATTTGAAAAAATTACATTTTTACATGAATTTATCATTTAGATAACAAATTTCTACAGGTTCCCTTGGACCTTGAGCGAATGCTTAGCGGTATTGAAGTCGGCCTGTTGACGCAAAATATAATATTTATATTTTCGGATATATTTATTATATTTCTTTTTCCAAATTAAGTTTTCTAAAATTATTTCCTAAGCAACCATATTTGTATTTTTCTGTCATTTAATGCCATTGATAATGTCAATATTGGTTGACGAAAACGTTCTGGCTCATTAAATATCTTTAAAAAGAGTGAGTTTTTTATTTTAATATTAGATACTAATTAATTAATTTTAGATGGATCTACCACATATTAATTAGATAACAAATACCTACCGTTTTCTTTGAAATTAAGTTTGGAACTTCGACTGTTATTCATATTATTATCTTCAGTAGCAGAAACATCATGAATTTCAGTACCAATTTCTCCAGAAGCAAAATCAAAGTTGTTGCTTTCTAATGTCTCATCAAGATTTTCAAAAATATTATTTAACTTATGGTCTTCTCCATCGGTCCAATGCCTTACTATCTTTTTCAAAATGTTTAGTCTTTTACAAAACACATTAGTTGTCACTTCATTACATATTTAAAGTTTTTGTTTATGGAGTTTCAAAATTTGTTGTAACAATTTGATCGGAATTATTTTCAAATACTTCTACTAGAGAATTAGAATTATTAGAATTAATTTGACATTTGACTTGTAGTTGTTTCTCAAAATAAATAAATTTTTGATAAAATCTTCCAAAGGACTGTAACGATTAATGATACTCTTTAACTTAGCATTGATACATTCTAAACAGTTATTGGTTTTATTGAAGAAACATAAATTTGAAAGAGTCAAATGTTGCACCCATTGTTCCTTAATGGGAGCCCAATTCAAATCGTAATATTTTTTTGCTTGTTCTGGAATATTAGTAATCATATTTTCATATAATTCATTGTACTTAGATTTCGATGTCGCGTAAGCAATTTGTTGTATATATTGTTTACTTATTTGAGCTTCTTCGGATGTTATTCCTAATTTTTTAACTGAAACTTCCCCAGATATTTAATCTGCATCACATGAAATATCATCAATGATGCAGAAGGAAACCTCTTTTTGAAAACTTTTGTTTCTGTTTTGTCCTTATCCGACATTACCACTTGTATGTTTTTTCATTTAGGATTTAGCTTTTTAAAAGTCTCTATAACTAGATCTATAGATTTTTCATTTTCTTCGACCAATAAACAAACAGATACTATCTAATATTTCTGACGTATTAATAAGTGAAAATACAAATACTTTTAGTAATTATATTCTCTTTCCAAATATAACTCGTGGTAAGAATATGAATCGATAATTTTTTAGAAATGATTACTCATTTTAATCTCAATCTTTGGAAAATGCCACTCGTGCTACGCACTCGTTGCATTTTCGTCGTTGAGATTAAAATTCGTGCATTTCTAGAAAATTTTCGATAATATTCTTACCACTTGTTATATTATCCTTGAAAATACGGAAGTTATTATCATCTTTTAAAGAAGTAAACGTGGCAACATTCTTTTCAAGGTAGATTATTAAGGTAATAATAGATACCTGTTATTTATTCCTGTTATGTATTTATAATAATAATAATAAAGCATTTATTGGCAACATAAAACAAACATTAATCAATACAAAAAATACAATAAAATATACAGGGTGCTGGAAAATTCGCGGACCAACTCAATGGTGCGATGTTGAGGAACTCTTAGAGAACAAGGGAAAAATAATTAAAAAATTCTTTGTTGCTTTACCTCGAAGATATATGAGTTTTTAAAATCTTAAATTTGGCAACTCTGTGTTAATTTTAGTTATTTAAATTAAAATGCCATGATCAGGTGTAATTCGTTTCTATTTAATTTTTCCATAACAACCAATCGCATGGATAAATAACTAAAAACATTTAACTTACTTTAAATAATACACAAACCTGCAAACTTAAAGGATTACTAACAAAAAGTTCAAACTAATAACAAGAGAAACTACGCAATTCAAAAAATTTAAAGTATTGCTAAAGCGAACACAATAAACAATAAACAAACAAAAAACAGATAACGACAATAATAAATTAAACTAAAGGAACTGCTCAAAATTACGTCCTTCTGCATCTAAACAAATCTCAGCTCTTCGCTCTTCTTACAATATTATTTTGGACTCGATCTAGCATGGCACCATTAACTAATGGTGCAGCCTCGTAAATACGGTTAGTAAGTTCCTCCACATTGTGGACTTTAGTACGATACACGTATTTTTTTTACAAATGACCAGAAAAAAAAATCAAGAGGGGTGGTCGAATCAGGACTTCTTGGAGGCCAAGCAATGGGACCTCCGCGACCAATCCATCTGCCAGGAAAATTTTTATTTAACTAGTCCCTCACCTGTAGCGCGTAATGCGCTGGGGCACCATCTAATTGTAACCAGGTGTTACGTACTACTGCTAGTGGGATGTCGTCCACGAAATTATCTAATTGGTTTTCTAAAAATTGAAGGAAATTTTCTCCTCCCAATCGATCTGGTATAATGAAAGGTCCAATTAATCGATTCCCTAATATTCCGGCCCAAACATTTACACTAAAACGATGTTGATGTCCTCTTTCATGTAAGGTATGGATAGTTTGTAGCGTAATAGTGATTATTATGTTGGTTAAACATTCCACCCCTACTAGAATTTGCCTCGTCAGTCCAAATCACCCTTGACGTAAAATTTCGATCCTCCTCAACTTTTCTAAGTAAGCAATTACAATAAATTAGTCGGTGATTGTAATCTTGAGGTAACAATTCGTGTATCTTGCAGTAATGATATGGATGGTACTGTTCTTGATTCAAAACGTCCCAAACTAATTTTCTATCAGCACTTAATTCATCTGCAATTCCTCTGGTGCTTCGTGTAGGGTCTTCTTCGACGCACTGAAGAATATTGTCTTCCATTTCTGGATTTCTCACATTTCTTCCTCGACCACGATCTGTTCCTATTAATAGGAAGCCACCGGTTTCTCTTACTCTTTGTTTCAATCTTCTAAATACATTTTTATTCGGTTTCTTCTCCCAACATATCTCTTTTCATATAGCCTAGAAGCTGCTGTAGCATTATTTCTACATTCGCCCAATATTTAAAAAATATCAGCATATTCATTGTTACTATACATTTTACTACTTTTTTTGACAAATTCGTGTGACCAGTCAGATCAGTTTGACACTGACAATTGTACCTATTTGTAATTTGTAATTAAGCTACAATGTTGACACGTTTATTTATGTGCAAAATTCCAATATTTAAAATGTAAAATAGCACGTTTAACAATACCATTCTTAAGTAGGATGGACAAGGCTAAATATCTTTGCATTTCTACATAATATACGTGGCATACCAAAGCATAAATATGGGAATATTGCAAATTAAAAGAGTAAAAAATTGAAAGTTTAACTTTCCATAACTTCGATATAAAGCAACAAAGAATTTTTTAATTATTTTTCCCTTGTTCTCTAAGAGTTCCTCAACATCGCACCATTGCGTTGGTCCGCGAATTTTCCAGCACCCTGTATACTTGGTGATGATAAAGTTTGGAACCTTATTCATAACTTCCGTATTTAATTGTTTTGAGAAAATCGCTCGGACAGGTCAATTTAAGTTTTTAAAATGCCAATTCTTGATATAAAAAAAATATGAATGACGTCATTGGTGCTTCAACAATGACGTCATCGGCGATTTTTTTTTAAATGGAAGCCCTCACTTCTTTTACTCATTATCGATAAAAATTCTTGTCACTTAAACAATGATATAAAAAACAATTAAATTTTTAAACAAATTTTTGAATAAAAAATCTTTTTAATTCAAAAAAGGAAATTTTTATTTTAACGAAAAAGGTTTTATAATAATAAATTAAAATGAATTTGAAGTTACCAATAATAACAAAAGAAAGTAAATGTTTAAATAATGCTCATTCTAATGCAAAAATAAAATGTTAAATGTATTTAACAAAATTTAATAAATAGTCTTGAAAAACTAATTTTTTGATTCCATTTAAATGTAAGGAAATTTACAAAAAATAAAATTTTAAATTTACCATTTATTGAAATCGGCCAAAATAAATTTTATACAACATTCAAATTTTTCAAATTTAATAGTACAAATTAATTTTAAGTTTATATTAAAAAAATTGTAAACGAAAATTTGTTTACAAATGCAACAATTTTTTTATATCATCGTTTAAGTGACATAAATGTCTATCAAAAACCAGTAAAAAAAATCCATTAAAAAAAATCGATGATGACGTTATTGCTAAATCACCAGTGACGTCATTAATATTTTTATTATACTAAGAGATGGGATTTTTAAAACTAAAATTGACCTGTCCGAGCGATTTTCTCAAAATAATTAAATACGGCAGTTATGAATTAGGTTCCAAACTTTATCATCCCCCTGTATAATTCAAATTATTGGTAACTTTAGGATAATAAACTAAATAATGAGTGTAAACTTGAAATTAACATGACATTTTTCAAAAATGCAAAAATGATTTAGATAAAATAGAAATTTTATTATTACTAATTTTAAATTCTAAGAATTATAAAAACCCTAAACTTAAAGTAGATGTTCAAAGTTATATCCTTCCACACTAAGCACAATTGAGCTCGTCTAGCAATATTGTTCTGAACATTTTGCAACATGCGCGCACTTTCTGTAATACGATTAATTAAATCTTCTCGATTCATTATAGGAGACCTTAAACGATGCTTTTTAAATGACCCCAAAAGAAGAGTCAACGAGGGTTAAATCCGGCGATCTTGCTGGCCATGAAACAGGACCTCCGCGACCAATCCATCTATTAGGATATGGTCATGTCGTTAATCACGTCTTTAAAACAATATACTTTGACTTTAGTTAATAAAATAATTAAATAAATATCACATTCATGAATAAATCTTATACCTTTTCAATTTTATTAAACAAACTGCAACCAACATTACGTCAAATAAAGATGCCAATTCATACAAAGACCACCCATAGTTTAAACAATGAAGGAATATAAAAAAAATATTGTTACAAAATAGAGAAGTTATCGAGATTAGTCAACTTTGTTTACACTCAGTATATATGAATATGTTTTTATACTGTTGATCGACGTTAAAAATTTTAATTATTTGTTTTTTCATTATAAACTTTATTGTGATAAAAATTGCATTGTAAACTAGTTAAGAATTTTTGTCACAAACACTTGTGATCAAATTATGAAAAATACGATACATTTGAAGCAAAGGTCAAATATGATAATATTTAATTTAACCCGAGGAAATATGCATAAAAATTAAAGACTACAACAATTTTCATCTATAATAATGTTAACATCCGTTCATTTTATTTCAGTTCCATAATTGATTCCTTGTGTAAATTTTGTAATGCCCATTATAAGTTTTATCAAAAGGTCAAATACAAGATGATAAAATTCAACACCGACCGATCTTGAAAAACACTATTTAATCGACTAGTAGCAACATATTAAGATGAAAGTCCCCGTTTTTATTTTTTGGCTAAATCTAAAATTCGTGATAATAAATGGATCCTTTCAACCGAAGTGCCCAGAAACTACCTTCAGTGGAGCTTCAATTAAAGTTTGTAATCCAAGACGATGGTGTAAAATAATGGAGGCAAACGAATGCATTTTTGGAAACAGAACCGAATTTCGTAACACCTATGCGATTTATTTTTTTGATAAAATCAAGCAAATAAGAAAAGGTGCTTTGCAGAGCTTTGAAACCCTTCGGGCAATTTTTATCGATTCGGTCGGTTTAACGGAAATTGAGGCTGGAAGCTTTATAAATTTACCAAATGTTACATATCTACAAGTGAAAAATAATGAAATAAAAGAAGTCAACAGTGAATTTTTTAATGGCCTTAACTTAAAATATTTAAATTTAAGAAGAAACCGAATTTCTGCCATTGATTGTGACGCGTTTGCAAACTTAAAATTAGTGTTTTTGGATTTGAGTGAAAATGAATTAAAAACTTTCAGTCAAAAGTGGTTCGGTCACAGTATTAGTGAATTGGAAATATTGTTTATAGCAAGTAATTTGATTGAATACTTGAAACCGTACAGTTTCCGTAAATTAAAGAATCTAAAGAATCTATTTTTAACAAATAATTTGATAACGAGGATTGAAACAAATACTTTTTACGGTTTAAACAGCATTAGAACACTCGATCTTTCTAAAAACCGTTTGGAAACCATCGAAGTCAACGCGTTTGAAAATGAAATTGAAGAACTGGATTTATCGATAAATCATTTAAAATATTTGCCAAGAGATTATTTTAATCATTTAGAGATTGGCCTATTGATTTTACTACCAAATCCCTGGATTTGTCAATGTTTAATCCTAGAGACCACAATTTCAAGTGGAATAATTCGTACCCAATTTGTGTTGTTCCGCTAACAAAAAACAGTCAATCTGACTTTTGCAATGAAGATCTTGTAAACTCCTCGAGAAACGATAAAATTTTTAACGATTTTTTTAGAATAATAATTTACGATCGTATGGTTATGAATAACTTAACTGATGTAGACCTTAATGATTTAGTTTTTTTTACGTTTTAATATAAACCTTAATTGTTATTTTTTAAATTAATTTTTTATATCATAAATTTGCAATTTTAAATGTATACAGGGTGTCCCAAATTGAGTTCCATTACATGTGTTATTATTGATGAAGTTACAGATTCGGTTAAGTGGGCAATGTTTTGCAGTTTTTTATGCTTATTCCGATTAATAAATAAGACAAAAGTTTTATATAAACATACATCGGAAACTCAACTGTTACCGAGATACAAGGTTAAAATTTATTTTAATTTCTTCATTTATTTATTTTCTCTGAATCGGCGGGATGAAAATTAATTAAAAAATTAGGGTGAGTACTTTTCATTTGTTGCCAACGTTGGCAATTACTTTTGTCTTAATTTAACAGTACATTACAGTACGTAATTTAAAATCAAATTAAGATTTAAATTGAAAACTTTTGGTAAAATTTTCAATTGTTGTCTTGTTGATTTGATATGAATAGAGTCATGAAAATAAATTTGATTTTAGTAAGGGCACTAAACTTTAAATTGCTAAATAACAGAAAACCGCTAATTCTAACAAGTACAGTAACACGAAATCGTTTCCATCACTTATGAAACACCCTGTATATAAATTTTTTCGGAAAATGTGTGACTTAAAATTAATTAGAAAAAGGTAGTAAAAGATTAAAATCAATGATATAGCGCAAATACCTACACTTGCCTTGTATGTGGGGCGTAAGTAAACTTACCTAACCTAGCCCAACCAAAAGAGGACGCACTTAATTTTAGTTATTATAAGTGACTGTTGTCCAATAAGAGTAAATAATAGTACAACTCTAAATAGGAATATAAATAAAAATTGGGATTTAACAATTTATTATCATGTTTTTCTTTTTGTGACTAAAATACTTTCACATTTTTTTGCAATTATGTGAATAGAGAATAGGTTTTTGTAATTGTTTATTCAAAGTTTCACGGTTATTACAAGCCTTTTCACGGATATACTGAGTATATATTTTTTTCGAAGAAATTCGTTCATTATCTTTTATTGGATTTTCCTATTTATTAAATTTAGTTATTACCTGGATGTTTTCTCGTTGTTACGTTATTAAAATTTAAATGCAATCAACTCTCATGAGTTAGATTAATCTATTTTGCAATATAAAAGTTAAAATAGTAAAAATGTTGATCTTATTAAGGATAGTGGCGTCTGGCGTGATACAAGAAAATAAAGAGGGTAGTTCTCCTTGAGAAAACGTCATGTAAAAATTTGATTAAAAGATTTACAATTTTATCTAAAATTTACTGCCAAAAGTAGGCTTTTATAAAAAAATTATGAAATTTTCATAAAAAATGTAGATGTTATGTTAAAAAATTGAAAAAATATGAGTTAACTTTAACATTTTTAAAATAGAGCTTTTAATTTTTTATTTTGAAATTAGTCAAAAAATTTATTGCCAAAGTTAACAACGCGACGTTTAATTAGAAACACCGTTATAACTATTAAAGGGAATAACGAGCAAAACTCGAGGTTCCTTGGTGCTCGTTATAACCGAGTTCGACTGTAAATATTTTTAATCTTAAACAAAAGTTAAGTATTATCAATCCAGCCTCTAGAAAACAAATTACAAATTACGTAGGTTATTTATATATTTATTAATAGTTTATGTAGTGTATAAAAAGTGCAAAAAAATTTAAAATAATAAAATGATAAAGATACTTTTGAGGATTCACCAGATGCAGCAACATTTTTAGTGCAAATAAAACTGCTAATATTAACTTAATTACATTAAAAACTATAATTAAAGAAAAACATAGTTATATGGCTGATTTTTATGAAAACTGGTTAGTCTTTTATCTGGACCTAAATTATTAGTACTGCTTTCCTAAAAGTACATTAAATGGCCAAGTAATGAAGAATGTAAAAGTATTTGTTAAAAGTTCACTTCAAACTGATAGCCCAGGTAAAAAAAACAATTATTTTTTAACATTACATAAACAATCTTTGAATTTAGATGTTATTGGAGCAATTGATGGTACCGAGATCAACTGTTTTGTACCTGAGGATCAACAAGACAATTACCAGAACAGTAAACTTTCACATTCTATAGTTATACAAGGTAATGTTTGCATTGGATTTCTGGGATCTGTTGATGATGCCAGGGTAAATTATTAAAACACACATTAAAACTTTTTTAAAAGTATTTTTAGGATTTTAGGTCTTGTAAGAAGCATGCTCATACACTAAAATCCATTCAAAAACTACTATCTGGTGGGCGACTCAGTAAATCCTTGTTTAGAATTATTAATGACGATATCATATCGGTAATTACATTTCTTGTCATTGTATATTTAGTATTATCTATTACTATCTGATACTGGTCGCCTTACTCAAAAAGAAAATAAACAGTGTTAAGCTCAGCAAGAGTGGTAGTCGAGAATGCATTTGGATTGTTAAAGGGTTGCTGTAGCATTTTAAAATTTGTAAATTCTATAGAAATGCATCTACAAGTGAAAGGGAGGTGGAATCTGCTATCGAAGAAGTAAATAAAATTTTAAATTGTAATGAAAGAGACAATCAGAAAGGAATATCAAAAAGAAATGACATATGCAGAAATTGTATTTGCAATAAATATTTTTATTTAATAAAAATAATGTATTTTTAGTTGCTTAATACAACTGTTAGAGGAGTGTAAACATTCCTATGAATATATTAAAATGGAAACAATGAGAGACAAACTCGTAGATGATTTTGAACGAATCGTAAATCTTTGGGTATGGTGGCCTGTTTTCGTTTTCACTCGAATTTATTCGCCAAACTTAACAACGTCGTAATTTATGCAGTACCAACTGCAGAGTTTAAATCTCGAATACATTTTGATCATAAAAACAAAGTAAACCTTTTGTCAAAAAGATACACCAATCTTTTGTGGAATTAGGTGGATTTCAATTAGGAATAGAAGAACAAAATATACAAAAGTAATCACCACCATCGGCACCCTCAGAAATAAAAGAATCTGAGAATTACAGCATACAGCATAAACAATGCGAGCAGTGAAGCCCCTGCCAAAGAAAAGAGTGTTGCAACCCGAACTAAGAGATTGGACAATACAATCCTTGCTATGCAAAAATTATCCACACAAACGCAAAAAAATGATATACCTAAAAAATATTATTTATTAATACAAAAATCTCAACGAGATTATTCTTGTGAATAATCTCACTCAAGAGATCAAAATTACAATAAAAATTATAACAAAATAATAATAATAAACATAAAATTATATTAAATTAAATCGTAACAATAAGTGAAAATTAAACTAATTATGATAAAAAAATATATAATCATTGTATTCGTTTAAATATATGTATAATTATAATAATGCAATAATACAATAATAAATTTAAAAATCTTCATTTTACAACATAAATTATTAAATTTTTGTTTTAAATTTTTGAATACAAGTATTGTTTTCTTTTTTAATGTCATTTGGTAATTTATAAAATTTTATTCCAATTAATATTGGATTCATACCACCGTGTTTTTGAGTTATATTCATGAATGTTCTGATATTTTAATAAAACTATATTAGATTTTGAATTTTTCTGCGGAATTTTATGTATAAATGTAATTTTTTGAATGCTATTAATTCTTTAATTTTTGGAAATTTTAGATTTGTTATATAAAAATGTAGATGAGGTTCTAAATGGTAGATTATATAAAGATTAAATGATTTTATTTTGAACTTTCTGTAATTCTTCAATAATATAATTGATTTATTTGAATGTCCCCATATACTAGACAATACAATAATTTTGAATGAATAATAGAATAATAAAATTGTTTTTTAATATGTTCAGGTATGTAATAACTTCTATGTCCTAAAATGGCTTGTGGTAAACCTTCTTTAATTTTCATAGTATGACTAGATGTATTGTTAATAGTTGTAAATTGTTTTCGATTATGTAAATATAAATTGAATCATAAATGAGAATAACCTCTTACACCAGAATTTTTTAATTTTTTAAAAATAATTTTATAGGATATTGTATCAAATGCTTTTTTAAGATCTAAAAATAAAGAAGCAACTATTTTTTTACTATCAAAATTGGTTTTTATTTCATATACGGAATCCATAACTCCTACTTCGGTATTATTATTCTTTCTGAAAACATGTTGTTTTTGGTAAAAAAAATTATTAATTTCTAAAAAATCTAATAATTGATTTTGGACTGCTTTTTCTAAATTTTTTGAAATGGTTGCAGTATTTGCAATGGGTCTAAAGTTATCTAATGATGATTTATGTATTGGTTTTACTTCACTAATATATCTATAAATGTTGTGAAATTAAATAATTCCCTTATCCAACTTTATTACACAAATTCTTTAAAATAGTGTTATATGATTCGTTTAAGCCCATTAAATGCAGATATTTTTATGAATGATATAGAAAACAAAATATTTAATTCAAATGAAGATTCTATTAAATTAGTTAAATTTTGGCGTAGATATGTTGATCGCATTTTAATTATTGTAGAAGGTAGCGAGTCAGATACAAATAATCTACTAAATTTTTTGAACAAAATACATCCAAATATTCATCTTACCTCAGAAAAAGAATGTAATAAGAAAATTTCATTTTTACATATTAATATATTTAGACCATACAACAAACTAAATTTTTCAATTTTCCGTAAACAAAGTTTTACTGATACAATAATAAATATCTATTCAAATCACCCAATGTCCCATAAATTATTATCAGCCATTAATAGTCTATCATTTAGACTTTTCAAAGGTCTTTAAATACTTTTAATAAAGAATTGAATACTATTACAGGTACTGGTAAAAATAATAACTATCCAGATTCCATTATTAAAAAAGTTACTTTAAGAAACAGATTAAAATTAATTTATAAAAATGCATATTCACAATTTCAATTCAATTGAACCCAAATATGCTTCGTTAACTTACTTTCATAAAAAATGTTACCATATATCATAATTGTTTAAAAAATATAATATAACTATATCATTTAAAATCAATAACTCTATTAGTACATTATAAAATAATAAACAAAAACATCCTGTTATTTCTAAAAGCGGTATATACAAATTAAAATGTAATTCTTGTACAGCTTAATATATTCTTCAGCAATTAGATTATAGAGAGATGAAAGATCACATTTTGCTGTACATGTTATTATTAAGAAACATAATTTTATAGAAAACACTAATATTTGTTTAACTGATGTGGATTCTGGCTTATAGGATTCAATAAAAAACGTAATTACTTTATAGCATCAATTATTTTTCTGCAACGTTTCGGCGACAAATTCCGCCTTTATCAAGCTATAAATATTGTTAATTTAACAAATATAAAGATAACTATAAAAATGACACAAATTATTAGCATATTTACCTTCAAATATTGATACAAAAAATACGTTTCTTTAAAATAAAATAATGATAAAATAGTTGTATAAATGTAGAAAGAGAAAAGACACGCTGCTTTGGATTAACTTTAAATGGGAATGTAGAAAAATGAATTCTTTCTAATCTTAAATCCAACTTTATTAGATTCACAAACCATGTGTGTAAATAACTATTAATTTCGGGGCATTATGTCCCATCATCAGGTAATAAAAATAAGAATCTAAACAAAACAGTGTCAGAATATACAGTACAATGTGAAATTTTTTACTTACATAGTCAATGAGCTCATTAGACAAATTTTAACATGGTGACAACATCACATATACTTAAAACATTGTATATTAACAATTAAAATTTATTTAAGTGTCCACTCAATGGCGCGAACTGCTCAAACTAATAGACTTAGTTTAAGTTGTAAATCTACAAAAAAGATAATTTTTTTAGCTATTTTTTATTCTATTAAGAAATTAATACTGACCTATTAAAGTTGTAGGATTAAGTTAATAATTTTTAATTAAAACGAACACGTGTTTTTCATTGACGATGTGTTAAAAACGTGGTAATAAATAACATTTATCGAAAAAACCATTGTCGATGCCAGGATCATCAAAATTAATATTTTTGTAAACATAAGGGTGGTTAAATAACCGTATTTGATTTTTCTTCGTTTCCACCTTTCACCGGACATTAGGATGTTTTAAGATTTATTCAATCAAATGTAAATTTTACCCCGTCTTTCAGCCTTTGCCTCTTTAATTGGTCTATGAAATTAAAATATGAAATTATATTAATTTTGAAAAGAAAATTATTGAAAATTATCCTTAAGGAACGTTAATTGACGTATCAATTAATGAATAGGTCCTTTTTATAGAGGCAGACCGGGTTTTACATAAATACTAAATTTTGACCAATTTAAATGATGTTATACGATGGGTGGCTGATAACTTCACCTCATTGATCTGAAATTGTAACTCTCCAACTCAGAAATTTACTAATTATAATTAAATGTTCTCACTTGCTTCTCAGGGGTTAAGGCCTCTCTGATTTTTGTTACGCCCTTACTGCTCAGCTCTCTCCGTTGTAATTTTCTCAAACTCGCGCACTTTACACTTAAATAGCTGAAAGAAGGATTCGCTAGGTTTTGAAATTAAGCACCATGATCTGAATTTAAAAATATTAAAACTATATTACAGTGATAATTAATGAAAATATGAATTAAAATGGACAAATAAAATATACAAATGTTAACTTAAAACAAAATATGAAGACTTAAATTACAAAAAAAACAAGAAAAATCAAAATAAACTTAAAACTTCAATACAATAATTTGCATTTAAAACAAACTATCTCGAAAATGTACCCTAGCAAATACCTCTTATCAGATACACGCAAACACTTTACAAAACAAAAATAAACAAAAAAAACTAAACAAAAATAAAAGAAAATGACACGAAACTTTGTGAACTGAGCAGCAAGTCGGGTAATGTACGAATTAACAATCTTTTCAAAATCCACCGCTTTTGTACTTAGACAAAAATACAAAAGTGGGGGATGAACTGACCAATGAGGGTGCGGTATTTAAGTAGTGTTTGCGTGTTCCGTTCGAGGGGTTGCTTAGTGTTATGAAAAAAATCCCATCAACCCTCTTAACTGAAAATAGGGTTGCAGTAAATACAAATTAAAAAAATAAAATAAAAATAAAAAATATTACAGACATAAATTTGGAAAGGGGCACAAATTACCTAAAAGCTTTTCTCATTTATTACATTTTCAATAATACTTTAATATCTAATTTATCAGCGGGTCACGGCGCTTCTTCTGAGTTGGTCAAAACTTTAACTTTACATAAACAAATTATTTATTTAAAAAATAACAAAACAATTGTGGGTTTTTCCGTCTTTGAGGCGCCCACCATTAGGCGCGTCGGACTTTGGGTTCCAACAATAAGGTTGTAAAATTTCGCCCTATGCTCAGTCCCGACTAATTGTAATAGGGTCGGTATTTACTTGGAAATAAAATTTATTCCGATAGCAATTGCAAATACCGACAAAGATGTTTTATTTATACAAGTCGTAAACGCGCATCAAAAAAAAACCCAAATTGCTTTACAATGACTAATAGTTAAATCCCGGCAATATTATGGAAAATGCAATAGTCCCTAATCATCACATATTTACACTCTTCCCCACTTAAAATTCGAGTATACCTACTCGAATCAAAAAATTGCAAACAATGAAAGAAATAAAATAAGAAAAAAAAATCCTAACTAAAACGCGTCAAATTCCTAATCCTAATATATATACAAAATTAACTTATACCAATCATAATCTATTATAAATATAGTAATTTCCTGTTGTTGGAATCCAGTCTGGGAGTCGATCTTCTTTGGAGTTGAAACGTATCCATACTAGACTCAGTAACTTTGCTGACAGTATTTATAGACCCTACTCGGTTCAGACCTATTCTGCCAGTAACCAAACTTCCTTTATTTCATTCGGCTTCATTCTTCTTTGATAAACGCCATATTTCTCTTCCCTACGATCTTGGGTTGTAGTAGACTTAACACTTTCCAGACTGGGTACCATAGCTGAATCGTCCAATTATAGAATGCCATTTTCTGAAATTCGATGGCAGATCAGATTCTTACAATTACAACTTATTAAAATTAGCCATCATCCACCATATATTTCCTAAACAATCTAATAACTTCTTAACCATGAACTGAACCACTAACAAACTCGAACCCTCAAATAAATGAATCTTGCTATTAATCTAATTCCTTAGTTTTTAGATAACTTTCAATTGATTTTACTTTCTTCAGTGTACCTTCTTTAAAACATTATAATAAAAAACAAACAAAAATAATCTTATACATGATCATCTTATATACTCCATATACGAAATTTCCAATAAAGGTGTGATCAGTACCCTACTCTAAACCACGATATCCTGAATATAAGATAACCCAAGAACTGAAATAACTTCTAATGTACTTGACTCTAAGTTGTATAATAAAACCAATTACTTGAATAATTTTCCATTACAGTAACATCAAATGACATCCAATAAACACAAGAGAAAAAAGAACTTCATTAACAAAAAAAAATGACATTGAACCCTAACTTAAAAAAAAAACATACTTTTCATCCACTTGAAGCAAAAAAAAACGTTTAAAACAAGGTTCTAATTCAAGACCCAAGAACTATCATCTATAACTTCACATTTACAAAATTGCTAAAGAAAAAAAACGTCAGACAAATTATAGATTTTCTGGACACATCTCTTACTTGCAAGTAGTCAATCTCTAGTCCACTTTACATTCAACAACTCAACACAGAGGTTTATTAACTCTGGCCACTATCTCTTCCTCTAACAAAGATGAGTGCACCAACGCCAGTACACTTAATAGGCATACAACCAAAAACAACAAAGAGAGGTTTACAAACTCCAGTAAATACCTCTACCTCTAACAAATGTGAGTGCACAAACTCCAGTACACTCAACAAACACACCACAAACAAAACAAAGAGAGGTTTACAAACTCCAGTAAATACCTCTACTTCTAACAAATGTGAGTGCACAAACTCCAGTACACTCAACAAACACACCACAAACAAAACAAAGAGAGGTTTACAAACTCCAGTAAATACCTCTACCTCTAACAAATGTGAGTGCACAAACTCCAGTACACTCAACAAACACACCACAAACAAAACAAAGAGAGGTTTACAAACTCCAGTAAATACCTCTACTTCTAACAAATGTGAGTGCACAAACTCCAGTACACTCAACAAACACACCACAAACAAAACAAAGAGAGGTTTACGAACTCCAGTAAATACCTCTACCTCTAACAAATGTGAGTGCACAAACTCCAGTACACTCAACAAACACACGACAAAACGATCTTCTAATCTAACATCTATTTAAATACAAAAGCCTGGCCAGTACTTTTGCATTAATTTACTCTTCTCATGCGCTCCTCCAACTTACTTTATAAATTTCAACTATTCTTCATTTTATTGCGGACAAAAAAAAACAATCTATAACAGGTAACCTCCTTCTTCAAATAAATAAAAATACTTCAATGCAAAACTATAATTTACTTTAAATAAAACTTTGAGTCTGCCCACGATCAAAAAAAATTATAATACCAACTTAGAAATTATAATGTGCAAAACTAAATTAAATTTATTTCCACTTTAATTTACAATCTGGGGCTTTATGCCCCAACGCACCACAATTAAAACAAATTGTTTGCTTCGGAATTGGACAGTATTTACTAATATGACCCGTAGAACCACAATTCCAACAAGTCGATTTTAAATAAAAATGATTTTTTCCGAAATATTTTATCTGTCTGTGGATTATTATTACCTAACTCAAAATTCACTTCAAAACCACTATTTTTGCTCAACCTATTATGTTGATCAGCCCTAGTCTCTTTAATCATTGTTTTAAACAACAATTCATATTCTTCGGCACATTTTAACACCTCATAAACATTAGAGCACGATTTATTGTGTCTTATAACTTCGTTACCCAATTTTGTATCAATTCCCTCCAAAAATTGTGTCAGAACTTTATTTTCCCTAATAATTTGATTTACTTTAGAAAACCTATCATTCACAAATTCCGGATAAATTTGTACAGCAATCACCTCTAATCTCGTAAGAAATTCAAACAAACTTTCGCTCTCTTTTCGCGTGATATTCTTTATTGCCCCAGCAGGAACGTAATCTAAATCTTTACCAAACAATCTAATTAACCATTTTTTCCAAGAACCATAATCAGTAGGTCTAGAGAAAGTAGGACTGTGGAAAAAATACCTACATGGATTTCCTTTTAACTTAAGCTTCATTAAATTAAATGACTGACCTTCGGACCAACCTAGCAAACCACTAAAATTTTCAATTTGTTCTATGAAAATATAAACATCAGAATTTCCTGAAAATTCTTCAATCATTGAACAATTTGCAAGAAAAACAAAACTATTATTATCCACTATTCTTGGTGTATAATTAATTTTAGATAATTTATCCATGGAGTTATTTTCACTAGAAAAAATCGGTACACATCCACTTTTCTCTATTTCAGAATTACTCATTTTCGGATTTCTTTCTAAAATGTTACCACTTTCAAATTAAGATATGTAAAAAAAACTGTTACTACAATCAACAATCTTTAGATAATTTACTAATCCAATAGCCAAAACAAACCAAAATCGCAATGAATAAAATTCAATTCTCCAAAAAAAAAAAAAAAAAAACACAAGCTAATAAATTTCCAATAGTATGCAACTTATTTGAAGAATAGCACAAATTTCCTATACGTACTTATTAATTTTAATAAAATCACTCGTTACTTACTCTATACTTTGTCTTGTTTCTTTTAAGACAAAGGAATTCGTACATTAGTAATATGTCAAGTGAGAAAATTTAATCGAAGTAATTCAAATTAACAAACAAAACAAAAAAAAAATCAAATACATCTACTGTGCAATAGATTCCGTTCCAATTTCAATAACAAAGAGGTAGTCTTCAAAACATCCTACCGACTGCGCCAATGTAAATTTTACCCCGTCTTTCAGCCTTTGCCTCTTTAATTGGTCTATGAAATTAAAATATGAAATTATATTAATTTTGAAAAGAAAATTATTGAAAATTATCCTTAAGGAACGTTAATTGACGTATCAATTAATGAATAGGTCCTTTTTATAGAGGCAGACCGGGTTTTACATAAATACTAAATTTTGACCAATTTAAATGATGTTATACGATGGGTGGCTGATAACTTCACCTCATTGATCTGAAATTGTAACTCTCCAACTCAGAAATTTACTAATTATAATTAAATGTTCTCACTTGCTTCTCAGGGGTTAAGGCCTCTCTGATTTTTGTTACGCCCTTACTGCTCAGCTCTCTCCGTTGTAATTTTCTCAAACTCGCGCACTTTACACTTAAATAGCTGAAAGAAGGATTCGCTAGGTTTTGAAATTAAGCACCATGATCTGAATTTAAAAATATTAAAACTATATTACAGTGATAATTAATGAAAATATGAATTAAAATGGACAAATAAAATATACAAATGTTAACTTAAAACAAAATATGAAGACTTAAATTACAAAAAAAACAAGAAAAATCAAAATAAACTTAAAACTTCAATACAATAATTTGCATTTAAAACAAACTATCTCGAAAATGTACCCTAGCAAATACCTCTTATCAGATACACGCAAACACTTTACAAAACAAAAATAAACAAAAAAAACTAAACAAAAATAAAAGAAAATGACACGAAACTTTGTGAACTGAGCAGCAAGTCGGGTAATGTACGAATTAACAATCTTTTCAAAATCCACCGCTTTTGTACTTAGACAAAAATACAAAAGTGGGGGATGAACTGACCAATGAGGGTGCGGTATTTAAGTAGTGTTTGCGTGTTCCGTTCGAGGGGTTGCTTAGTGTTATGAAAAAAATCCCATCAACCCTCTTAACTGAAAATAGGGTTGCAGTAAATACAAATTAAAAAAATAAAATAAAAATAAAAAATATTACAGACATAAATTTGGAAAGGGGCACAAATTACCTAAAAGCTTTTCTCATTTATTACATTTTCAATAATACTTTAATATCTAATTTATCAGCGGGTCACGGCGCTTCTTCTGAGTTGGTCAAAACTTTAACTTTACATAAACAAATTATTTATTTAAAAAATAACAAAACAATTGTGGGTTTTTCCGTCTTTGAGGCGCCCACCATTAGGCGCGTCGGACTTTGGGTTCCAACAATAAGGTTGTAAAATTTCGCCCTATGCTCAGTCCCGACTAATTGTAATAGGGTCGGTATTTACTTGGAAATAAAATTTATTCCGATAGCAATTGCAAATACCGACAAAGATGTTTTATTTATACAAGTCGTAAACGCGCATCAAAAAAAAACCCAAATTGCTTTACAATGACTAATAGTTAAATCCCGGCAATATTATGGAAAATGCAATAGTCCCTAATCATCACATATTTACACAAATTAACTATTAATTTCTTGTAACAAACGTTGTGAAGTTTCAAATGAAACTGACAAATTCAACATTAAATGTCAAAAAACTGACAGATGATTGATTCAACAGTGTTACCAATACTACAAATAAATAGTTGGCGATGAAGAACTCGACGGAGTCAGCACATGAAATTATACAGCTGGATCGATAATCATAATCAAGGAATTAAAATTTGAAATTATTTAAAATAAGTAAAATCATGAAAATGAACGCAACAACTGTTGTAAAAAGTTCTTGTGCTCATTGTCTAATTGAACATTAAGTGTTATTGAATTATTATCTGACTCTAATCTGGTAATTTCTAAATTTTCAAGAATGTTTCTAATAAAATTATTATCTGTGTAATGTAAAATGCAAATATTCTCTTTTGGATTAAAACTATGTTTGTTGAATAAAATATGGTTAGCAAAATGTGATAATAAAGGCCGGTTTAATCTAATCGCCGATTCATGTTCACCCACCCTCAACTTGAACGATCTCCTTGTTTGACCAACATACTTTGCACTACAAGAGTTACAAGATAGCTGATACACACCCACACCTTCCATTCTATCTTTTTTGTCTTTGTTATTTTTGACTGATGAGAATGTCGAACTAACTCTGAAGAAGATTTTGACGTTGAATTCTTGGAAAATATTCATTAGATTAAGACATCTAGCATTAATGAAAGGTAAGGATGCGTATCTGCGCTCCTGTGGTGGTGAATTAATGAGCTCGTCAGAAGTCGTGCTGTATGCATCGTTGTACAAAAGTCTCAGTCTGGTTTTAGCAATAACTTTAATGATCAACTTGTCTGGATAATCATTATTTCTACCTATTAATCTGATGGTATTAATCTCATTCGAGAAGTTTGATAAGTTCATAGGGATAGTGAAAAGTCTATGAGAAAAGCTCTGGAAGGCCGCCAGCTTGTGCTGCAAGGGGTGATTCGAATGATAATTGATGACAGTATCTGTGTAAGAGGGTTCTCTATAAATTGAGAAGTTAAGCTTGTTATTATTGGTAAAAATGTTCAAATCTAAAAATGAAATTTGGTTATTTTTCTCTAATTAAAGTGTAAATTTAATGTTAGGATGTAAATTATTTAAAGTAGCTAAGGGTGAAGGAAGTAAATCATTATTAATTATCATTGCCTTTATTATCACATTTTGCTAACCATATTTTATTCAACAAACATAGTTTTAATCCAAAAGAGAATATTTGCATTTTACATTACACAGATAATAATTTTATTAGAAACATTCTTGAAAATTTAGAAATTACCAGATTAGAGTCAGATAATAATTCAATAACACTTAATGTTCAATTAGACAATGAGCACAAGAACTTTTTACAACAGTTGTTGCGTTCATTTTCATGATTTTACTTATTTTAAATAATTTCAAATTTTAATTCCTTGATTATGATTATCGATCCAGCTGTATAATTTCATGTGCTGACTCCGTCGAGTTCTTCATCGCCAACTATTTATTTGTAGTATTGGTAACACTGTTGAATCAATCATCTGTCAGTTTTTTGACATTTAATGTTGAATTTGTCAGTTTCATTTGAAACTTCACAACGTTTGTTACAAGAAATTAATAGTTAATTTGATTGAATAAATCTTAAAACATCCTAATGTCCGGTGAAAGGTGGAAACGAAGAAAAATCAAATACGGTTATTTAACCACCCTTATGTTTACAAAAATATTAATTTTGATGATCCTGGCATCGACAATGGTTTTTTCGATAAATGTTATTTATTACCACGTTTTTAACACATCGTCAATGTAAAACACGTGTTCGTTTTAATTAAAAATTATTAACTTAATCCTACAACTTTAATAGGTCAGTATTAATTTCTTAATAGAATAAAAAATAGCTAAAAAATTTATCTTTTTTGTAGATTTACAACTTAAACTAAGTCTATTAGTTTGAGCAGTTCGCGCCATTGAGTGGACACTTAAATAAATTTTAATTGTTAATATACAATGTTTTAAGTATATGTGATGTTGTCACCATGTTAAAATTTGTCTAATGAGCTCATTGACTATGTAAGTAGAAAATTTCACATTGTACTGTATATTCTGACACTGTTTTGTTTAGATTCTTATTTTTATTACCTGATGATGGGACATAATGCCCCGAAATTAATAGTTATTTACACACATGGTTTGTGAATCTAATAAAGTTGGATTTAAGATTAGAAAGAATTCATTTTTCTACATTCCCATTTAGTTGTATAAATTCTTCCAAAAATATAAAAATCCAATAATAAATAATATAAATAAAAATATTAAAAATGCTTCTTAAAACCAAACACTTCTTTAACTGTTAAAAATGATTTTTTTATCTGACAAATAAAGTAGATTTTAAAATTGAAATGTTTGTTACTAATATGTCAGTTTATTTGGTTGCATATGTTTTTATTTTTTCTATTTTAATATTTTTCAAAAACACTTCGATCATTCTACTTATATTTATTTTATAACAATTATGGTATAATTCTGTAATGTAGGCAATGTTTAAATCAGATTTCAATAAATTTTGCTAAGATTATCAACATCAGTTTTAAGATTCATGTTGTTTCTATGTTTTTGAATAAAAATCATTTCACTAATAAGTCTTTTTTTTAAATTAACTTCTTTATCAAGAATAGAAGTTAACTCAAAATCTATATTATGATCAGTTACCATATAATGTAAAGGTAACCCAGTTAGATTATTTTTATTTTTATTATTAATTATATTGTTACAGTCTGTTTTATGCTGTTTAATTCGATTTCCTAAATATTGTTTAGTTTGACCAATATAAAATTTGTTACAATCTTCACAAGGAATTTTGTAAACTAAATTAGACATTTTATTATTCTGATCTTTATCTTTCAGTTTTGTAAAAATTGAATTGAAAAGTTTAATATTGTAAAAAGCTAAATTTATATTATATTTTGAATATACTGTCGAACTTCTATATAACGTTTCATCACGGGAACCTTAAAAAAATTCGTTATATACAAAATTCGCTATATAGAAATTCGTAATTTTGATATAACAAATTTGTGATTTACTTTATAGCTCTTTATTTTAACTAATAATGTGAAAAGGCGTTGTTTTTAATGCGCATGTTTTACAAAAACTAAATTTGCTCCAAGTCGAAGGTATAACTTATAAGTAAACCTTATAAAAAGACTCGACAAATCCCGGAATTTACGTTTATTTCTAAAAATTCTATTTACCTACCTGATATTCTATTATTCTTTACAGTAATCTTATATAAAATTCTCCGAAATTTTTAAAATTAGCCACCCACTGACTAAAATTTATGAAAGATTCTAATATTGACGTAAAAAAAATTCGTTATACGGAAACTTTATTTCGTTATAAGGAGTAAAAAATACATTAGAAAAGCCATCAAGGTGAAGATTCTCAAAAAAAATTCGTTATATAGAGAAATTCGTTATATGGAAGTTCGTTATAGGGAAGTTCAACTGTATTTTTTTTTAATTTAGGACCTGTAATTGGTTTAAAAGAACACTTAAAATAAATTTTGTTCTTATCTATTTCTGGATTATTATTTAAAATTTTGTTTTCTTTTTGTTTCATATTAAAAAGAAAATTATTAATTATTCTATTATACAATAATTTCGGATAATTGTTTTGTTTTAATAATGTAATTATTTTATTTTTATTTTCATTATGAAATTTTTTATCACTCAATGTACACACTCTGTGAACTAATCCTTTAATCATTGATAATTTATGTTGTAGTGAATGTGTGGACAAATAATTAGGTAATATGTTAGATGCTGTTGATTTTTTATACCAATTAGTTATAATTTTATTATTTTCTCTAATGAGTAGTACGTCTAAAAATGGTATTATTCCATCTATTTCATATTCTATGGTGAACTGAAGGTTTTTATTAAAATTATTAAAGGAATTTAAAATGAAATCTGTCTTATCTTTTGGAACAATTAGAATAGTGTCATCAACATAACATTTAATAAATGGAATTTTAAAAGGTAACTTTTTAAGTGTTTCATTAATTAATAAATTCATACAAATTGATGCTAAGATAGGACTTGCTAGGTTTCCCATAGGACTCCCATCAATTTGACTGTAAAATTTATTATCAAAAATAAAATAACTTGTTTCAAAATAAAAATTTAAAAGTTCTAAAAAGGTTTGTTAGTCAATTTCCGTGTAAGCTGAAACAAATTTCCAATTATTTATAATTATATTAATTATAAGATTTTTAGGAATATTAGTAAAAAGTGATACTACATCAAGTGATATCATAATGTGGCCATTAGGAATATTTATATCAGAAATTTCTTTAACAAAATCAAAAGAGTTTTCAATATTGTAATTAAAAGTTGAACTAAATTTCGATAAAATTTGATGTAAAAATTTTATGAGATTATAATAAGAAGGAGAATTAATACAGCAAACTACAGGTCTGAAGGAAATTTTATCTTTTTTGTGAGTTTTTCTAAGACCATATAGCTTTGGTGGAACTGAATTATGACGTATTAGTTGGTTATATTCTAATTCATTAATATAACCGGATTTAAACATTGTCTTTACAATATCATTAGCTTTATTTTGATATTTAAGTGTAGGATCTTTTTTAATAATTTTATAAAGATAATTATAAAAATGACACAAATTATTAGGATATTTACCTTCAAATATTGATAAAGAAAATACGTTTCTATAAAATAAAATAATGATAAAATTTGTGTCATTTTTATAGTTATCTTTATATTTGTTAAATTAATAATATTTATAGCTTGATAAAGGCGGAATTTGTCGCCGAAACTTTTCAGAAAAAAAATGATGCTATAAAGTAATTACGTTTTTTATTGAATCCTATAAGCCAGAATCCACATCGGTTAAATAATTTTTGGGACAATAACTAATATATTGACTAATATTTGTGTTTTACATATCGTAATTGATAATATAATACATTACTAAATTATCTAGAAAATTTATAAATAATTAGGAATGTTAATATCGTTTCAATTCAAAATTTAAATATTCAATTAGGTTGCCCACATTTCGATTTTTTAAATAAATTATTAACATTTACATTATAATTGCTTAAGCAACTTGTTTTACGTCAAAATATGACAAAATTATTTTTTCAAGTTATTTTTTAATCTGAGATTCTGCATTTTTACATCTTTTTACTGGTTATTTGGTTATTTTGTTGTTCGGGGTTGGAAATCTTTATTTTAATTAATTTATGCAATGTAAGTTATTTTTAATAATATTTCATATACATATTTTTAATTTTGATATTGTAGCTTTAGTGTCTGATGAAGCCAGTTACTTGGCGAAACATGTAACACTATTTTAAAGAGTTTGTGTAATAAAGTTGGATAAAGGAATTTTTTTATTTAATTTTACAACATTAAATATCTACAAGATTTTATTTTATTTAATATCTGGAAAATCTAAAATTTCAAACGATTCATTTTAAGAGAGGTTAAAATGTCTAAAATAGGAAAATATATTTTTTAAGGTTTTTGGTAAAATTCCATCATGACTACTACTATTTTTATTAGGCAAATTTTTGATTATTTTTTCGACATCAATTGATGTTACGAGCGCGTATTCAGCCCCACCGTGAGCAGACCGTGATGATAACGTGATTGCTTAGTAACGTAATGAGAAGATTACAGCGATAAAATCGGACGCGTATTCAACCGCCGTGAGGATGAGTGTGATCAGGGAAACACGCCAAGGAGGTTGTCGCTTGTTGGCAGCAGCGGAAAAATAGATTTGTTGATCAATAGGGTCTTACAGGCCTTGAAAAAACAGAGAGGGAATGCTCTCACATGCCCATCTCTCTCTGCGTTGCCAACCCCAAAAAAATAGATAAATAATAATAGCGTTTTCGGATTACTTGCACTGACATGCACTGGTGCAATTTTATGTGTCAAATTTAAATTTTAAGTTGCATTTTTTCGAAGTAGAAATTAAATTTGCCTGACCTGTTCGGTTTTTCGCCTTTGTCAGCAATGGTTAATTACAAGGATTTCCCTGAAATTGGCCAAACAATGTGCTGTAAAGGAACTGTCAGTGCAAATGTGCACTGAGTGCAGTTAATCCGAAAACGCTATAAGAAAATATTGCTTATTTCTGTATTTTAAACATACTAAAAATAATTAAATAAATTATTAAACAATTTCTTATTGTTTTACAAATTTTATTTGCTTTAAATATTATTTTCGCATCACATAAAATTTCTAGGTTATGTAAATCAAAACAATAAACAACAGAAAATATTGCTTATTTCTGTATTTCAAACATACTAAAAATAATTAAATAAATTATTAAACAATTTATTATTGTTTTATAAATTTTATTTAATTCCAGTATGATTCATGGTTATGCGTTTGTGTTTGTTGTTTTGATTTACACAACCTAGAAATTTTACGTGATGCGAAAATAATATTTAAAGCAAATAAAATTTGTAAAACAATAAGATATTGTTTAATAATTTATTTAATTATTTTTAGTATGTTTGAAATATAGAAATAAGCAATATTTTCTGTTGTTTATTGTTTTGATTTACATAACCTAGAAATTTTACGTGATACGAAAATAATATTTGAAGCAAATAAAATTTGTAAAACAATAAGAAATTGTTTAATAATTTATTTAATTATTTTTAGTATGTTTGAAATACAGAAATAAGCAATATTTTCTTATTATTTATTTATTTTTTTGGGGTTGGCAACGCAGAGAGAGATGGGCATGTGAGAGCATTCCCTCTCTGTTTTTTCAAGGCCTGTAAGACCCTATTATTTTTATTTTGGATCTAAGAATTATTTTAATCAAATACATATGTAAATATAACATTTATTACATCTCTAGTTTTAGTAATCTTTTGATTTTTTTTTAATTTTTATGTTAGGAATAAAATAATTTACTTTGTAGTTGATTTAAACAAGTAAAAATAGTTTAGTTTTCTTTGTGATAAAATTTTGTTTCTCATGAGTGTTTTGTTTATGTCTGGGGTATTAAGTAATCCACCCTTGTTATTCTTTGGATTAAGTGTGGACAAATTTATTGCCTCCCAACGGATGGAGGGTGAAACTGCTAAGTAAGGTCAACTAAGCAAGACATAAACTAAACACTTAAGTTTTTTTTACTAGATTTGAATTAAATAATATTTTATTATTTATTTAAATTTTATATTTTTAATGTCTTGTTTGATCATAGTTTGAGAAAAAGAAAATTATTTTATTCCTTGTTAGAGATTAAGCGTAGGCTACCAAATTCACCCCGAGCTTAGGGATGAATTTGGTTTGCCCTACTTTATTATAAGAACCAATAAGAGGCTTTGATTGGCGTCTTTTTAAGTGTTTCATTAATTAATAAATTCATACAAATTGATGCTAAGATAGGACTTGCTAGGTTTCCCATAGGACTCCCATCAATTTGACTGTAAAATTTATTATCAAAAATAAAATAACTTGTTTCAAAATAAAAATTCAAAAGTTCTAAAACGGTTTGTTAGTCAATTTCCGTGTATGCTGAAACAAATTTCCAATTATTTATAATTATATTAATTATAAGATTTTTAGGAATATTAGTAAAAAGTGATACTACATCAAGTGATATCATAATGTGGCCATTAGGAATATTTATATCAGAAATTTCTTTAACAAAATCAAAAGAGTTTTCAATATTGTAATTAAAAATTGAACTAAATTTCGATAAAATTTGATGTAAAAATTTTATGAGATTATAATAAGAAGGAGAATTAATACAGCAAACTACAGGTCTGAAGGAAATTTTATCTTTTTTGTGAGTTTTTCTAAGACCATATAGCTTTGGTGGAACTGAATTATGACGTATTAGTTGGTTATATTCTAATTCATTAATATAACCGGATTTAAACATTGTCTTTACAATATCATTAGCTTTATTTTGATATTTAAGTGTAGGATCTTTTTTAATAATTTTATAAAGATAATTATAAAAATGACACAAACTATTAGGATATTTACCTTCAAATATTGATAAAAAAAATACGTTTCTATAAAATAAAATAATGATAAAATTTGTGTCATTTTTATAATTATCTTTATATTTGTTAAATTAATAATATTTATAGCTTGATAAAGGCGGAATTTGTCGCCGAAACGTTTCAGAAAAAAAATGATGCTATAAAGTAATTACGTTTTTTATTGAATCCTATAAGCCAGAATCCACATCGGTTAAATAATTTTTGGGACAATAACTAATATATTGACTAATATTTGTGTTTTACATATCGTAATTGATAATATAATACATTACTAAATTATCTAGAAAATTTATAAATAATTAGGAATGTTAATATCGTTTCAATTCAAAATTTAAATATTCAATTAGATTGCCCACATTTCGATTTTTTAAATAAATTATTAACATTTACATTATAATTGCTTAAGCAACTTGTTTTACGTCAAAATATGACAAAATTATTTTTTCAAGTTATTTTTTAATCTGAGATTCTGCATTTTTACATCTTTTTACTGGTTATTTGGTTATTTTGTTGTTCGGGGTTGGAAATCTTTATTTTAATTAATTTATGCAATGTAAGTTATTTTTAATAATATTTCATATACATATTTTTAATTTTGATATTGTAGCTTTAGTGTCTGATGAAGCCAGTTACTTGGCGAAACATGTAACACTATTTTAAAGAGTTTGTGTAATAAAGTTGGATAAAGGAATTTTTTTATTTAACTTTACAACATTAAATATCTACAACAAGATTTTATTTTATTTAATATCTGGAAAATCTAAAATTTCAAACGATTCAGTTTAAGAGAGGTTAAAATGTCTAAAATTGGAAAATATATTTTTTAAGGTTTTTGGTGAAATTCCATCATGACCACTACTATTTTTATTAGGCAAATTTTTGATTATTTTTTCGACATCAATTGATGTTACGAGCGCGTATTCAGCCCCACCGTGAGCAGACCGTGATGATAACGTGATTGCTTAGTAACGTTATGAGAAGATTACAGCGATAAAATCGGACGCGTATTCAACCGCCGTGAGGATGAGTGTGATCAGGGAAACACGCCAAGGCGGTTGTCGCTTGTTGGCAACAGCGGAAAAATAGTAACCAAACCGAAAATATACGAAAATTTACGTAGTGTGACTAAAAATTGTAAACAAACAACATAACCCGTATTCATATTCATATTAATCTGAACTCAGCTGTGACTTATACGCTATTTTCTCTTACGCTTTTTTCATATTAATATATTGTTCTAAATTTTATTATTTTATTATTTTCTTGGTTTTTTGTTATTAATTTTGGGCATAATTAGTTTGGTTTGTATTTTATTTTAGGGGTTTTTTGTTATCATAAAGGGTTTATTTCGGTATTAGGTGTTAGTGTGGTGTTCAGGCTATAAGGGTTTTTATATTTTTTAGGGGTTACTTGGTGTTTTGTGTTAATTTAGGTTTCTTTTGTAAACTTTAGGATTTTTTATTTTTTGGTATATTTTAGGTTTATTTGGGTAGTTTTAAGGTTTACATGTGGTTTTAGGGTTATTTAGGTTTTTAATTTTTGGGAATTTTAGGTTTATTTAGGTTTTTAATTTTTGGGTATTTTAGGTTCATTTAGTTAGTTAATAATAATAATAATAATAATTTCTTTATTTCCAAAGACGATCAATACAGATATATGGATAGGTCAAAAAAAAAACTGATACATAAGATAATATATTGAACATGAAAAACATGTATGTAGCTGCAATAAGAAAATGCACTATTTATCATAAAATTCAATGAACTCTTTTACCGAGTAGAAACACCCATTTAACAGAAGATCAGTAATATTTCTTTTAAAAGCACAACCACTTGTTAATTTTATGTCTGCTGGTAACAAATTATATAGTTTTATCGATAAGTAAATAAAATTATTGTGGTATACTTGAGTACGGTGCTGAGGCAAAACAAATAAGTTTCGTTCTCTATACCTTGTATTATGCATAATATTAACGTTCGATACCCTTATAAATTGATTACTATTTATTTTAGCATGAAGCAAGCATTGCATAATGTACAGGCACGGGAGTGGCAGAATTTTTAAGTTTTTAAATAGCGGGCGACATGATGTTCGTGAAGTAACTTTTGACATGCATCTAATAATGCGTTTTTGTGATAAAAATACAGTTCCAGCAGCAGTAGAATTACCCCAGCATAACAAACCATAATGTATTCTAGATTGGACATAGCCATAGTATAAAAGTTTAAGAACGTCCAGATTAACAAAATCTCTGAGACGAACAATTGTGTAACAAGTGCGACTTAACATATTAGTAATATAGTCGCAATGCTGAACAAAAGTTAGTTTTGAGTCAAAATACACTCCTAAGAACTTAATTGATTCGGAGGAGCCAGGAACATCATTTACCCGTTTGGTGTTTTTAGCCAGAGAAAATTGTATTGTCTCTGTTTTATTAGTATTGAGTGAAAGAGAATTTTCAGCTGCCCATGTTTCAACGTCATCTTTACATTTAGCAATATTAATTAACAAATCATCAAGTACTTCATTATGAATTATGCAGGAGATGTCGTCAACATATTGAACTACTTTGCCTACATTTAAAGATCTTGTTAAATCATTAACGTAGACAATAAAGAGTACAGGTCCCAGAATGCTTCCCTGGGGAACACCCCTTGGTACTAGCTTCATTTCAGAGAGAGTCTGATTCCAGGAAACACACTGAAACCTGCCCTCCAGAAAGCTCTCTATCCAAGTCAGTGACTTTCCACGTATACCAATGCAGTTAAGTTTGCGAAGAAGTATCCGATGATCGACCATGTCGAAAGCCTTCGAGAAGTCGAAACACACACTTACTACTTTTTGACCTAGTTCAACTGCATCTAATACAGTTTCGAAAGCTAACAACAATGCATCGATAGTGGATACCCCCTCCTGATAACCAAACTGTGAATTCGAAATGATTTTATACTTAATTAAAAATTCATTAAACCTTATTAAGAACAACTTTTCTATAATTTTTGAAAAAACAGAGAGTAGAGAAATAGGTCTGTAATTTGATATTAAAGATTGGTCATTTTTTTTTAAAATTGGTATAATTTTAGCTACTTTTAAAGCACTTGGAAAAATACCTTCAGAAAAGGACTTGTTTAATATGTCACACAGGGGCTTGGCGATCCACTCGGCAACAACCAAAAGTATGTTGCAAGGAATGGAGTCCATGCCACTTGATGATTTTTTACTAACCGCTTTAATTACATTCGAGACCTCCCCTACAGAAGTAGGCGCGATGAACATAGATTGCGCAAGGTAATGCAAATTAAGAAGTTCATTATCAGTGTTATTATTTAGTAAGTTATCATTTTTTTGAGCTTCTAAAAAGTAATTATTAAAGGCGTTTGCAATATCCTCCTCCTTAGTGAAAGAGTTCGAATTGACATCCACTAGAGTTTTCGGTAACTTATTTGTTTTTTCTGTACTATTTTTGATTATGCCCCACGCAGCTTTACTTTTGTTATTGGCTTTAAGAATTAAATTATTATGGTACGCAAGTTTAGCGGATTTTATATTTAGATTGTGTTGTTTTTGTAGCAATCTGTACTCTACTTTTTTAACTTCCTCGTTATTGAATTTTATTCTGTAGTGCATATTCTTAAGCATTTTAGCGTCCCGGATTATTTCAGGCGTAATCCATCTATTTTTCTTAACATTATGTGAATTAGTTGTTTTGATTACAGGAAACGCAACATTAAAGTGATATAAAAATAATTGCATGAAATTATCAAACGTGTTGTTAGTACCACATGCATCAATTGATTCATTCCAAGATTCTTTACTAATACTATTAATAAAAGTACATTTGTTTGCATTATTAAACGTTCGTTTATATAAAGAACAACTTCCTCGAGAGATGTTTGTTGCCGTAATACATCTTAGATCAATGTCAGCTATAACTGCTGCGTGATCACTAAGACCTGGTTCAGTAGTTGAAATATTCAAGAAATTCTGATTAAAATTTGTAAAAATGAAATCAATATTTGAACTGGTATTAGCTGTGATGCGAGTGCTATGCGACTCAGTATGAAATCCGAAAGAGTTCATTAAGCTTATAAAATTTTTTGAAGAAGTTGTAAAAGAGTTATAGTTGATGTTAAAATCACCCCCGATAACAATATGTGATTTGGATGTCATTAACGATGCTAATAGAGTTTCAAATTCAAGCATAAATATATTTATTTTTTTTTTTTTTTTATTTTTTTATTTAATAATTAATGCATTAACAAAATTGTTTTACACAAGTCCATTTGACATAAAATACAATACATATTTATTTAACAATTTTAATATTTTAAACATTTGCCTCAACTATATCGTGGAAATCGTTTGTTAGGAAATCGTTCATAGAATAAAATGATTTTTTTTGGAGGTACCTTTTTAGAGTGGTTTTAAATTTTGACGCGTTTAGATTTTGAATTTTTTCGGGTAATAGATTAAAAATTTTTATCGCGTAATAATTTGTGCCATTTTGATATTTTTTTAATCTGTGTGGGTTTATCACTATCTTGTTCTTTCCTCTTGTTTCATAAGTATGTAATAACGTATGAGTGGTATAAGTTTCTCTATATTTTTTTATATGTAATGCACATTCTAATATATACGCCGATGGCAGGGTTAATATTTCGTACTCTTTGAAAAAATGGCGACAGTCCTCGCGATAGGTAATGTTGGCCAAGATTCTAATTGCCTTTCGTTGTAAGGTAAATATTTTATCGAAAGATGCACAGTGTCCCCATGCGATTATACCATAGACCATAACCGAGTGGAACAATGCATGATATGCCATTAGAAGTGCATTTCTCTCTAGGCTTTTGCCCAATTGGCGCAGGAGGAAAATAACACTTGATAATTTGTTAGATAAAACGTCAGTGTGTGCATTCCATTTCAGTGTCGAATCAATGTAAAGCCCCAAGAATTTTACGTTTTTTTCGCGTTGTATGTTTGTTTTATTCAGAGAAAATTCCATATACTCTGTTTTGTTTTCGTTAAGAAGTAATTGATTGGCATTAAACCATTTCAAGGCTTCCGATCGCACCCCGCGCGATAGTTTATCGATTTCTACTTTATCGGAGTTTTCTACTGAGATGGTTGTATCGTCTGCAAACATAACTACATCAGCTGTTACATTATTTGGAAGATCGTTTGCATAAATTAAGAAGAGCAGTGGCCCAAGTATAGATCCTTGAGGTACACCCTCCTCTATTCGCAAAGCCGATGATTTAATATTGTTTAAGGTGACAACTTGGAATCTATTACTCAAGTATGAACTCATAAGGTTAATTGCGCTCGAACTATAGTTGTAATTTGTTAACTTACGCAAGAGAATATCGTGCGAGATACAATCGAAAGCCTTGCTAAGGTCACAAAACATCGAGAAGCACGTTGCAGAATTTTCAAAAGCCTCAATTATATTAGAGCAAAATTTATTTACTGCGTCAGTTGTTGAAGAATGTTTACGAAAACCAAACTGTGAGTTAGAAAATAATTGATTATCTTCGAAAAAACATTGAATTTGGGTTTTTAGGCCTGATTCGAAAATTTTTGCTAATGTTGGGATGAGTGAGATTGGTCTAAAGTTGTTAAAGTCTTTAGGATCTCCTTTTTTATGTATAGGTACAACCCTTGAAAGTTTTAACACAGATGGAAAACAGGAACTTTCTATAAATAAATTTATGAGTTTGGTGATAGGTATTGTGATTAAATTTTTTATCGTTTTGATTAGTTTATCGCTAAGGCCATAGATGTCCCTACTACTTGTGCCTTTTAAATTTGATATAATGTCTCTGACTTCATTGTAAGATAGTTCTTTTATTTGAAACTCTTGTTCAGGTTTTTTAATTTTTTTTATTATTTGCGCAGTAATTGAGTCATCTATTGTGAGATTTTCAATTATATTACGAGCTACATTTACAAAATAATTATTTATTTGATCTGGGTCTATAATGTTGTGATCCCCTTTTTTCTTTGGTCTATTTAGGTTTATTAATTCCCAATATGCTTGTGGTTTGCATTCTTTACTTTGTATAAATTTCTGATTTGCTACCTTTTTTGCTTTTTCTATGGACTTTCTGTATAATTTTCTGTATTCTTTAAAATTGCGGTTATTAATTTCAGTACTTTCTTTTTGTTTTAATTCGTTTAAGGTATTTAATCTTTCTCTCATTAATTTTAAGTCTTTGTTATACCAATTTATTTTCTGATTACTGTTTATTGGGGATTTTATAGTTATTTCTGGAAATGAAAATTCGTATGCATCTTGTATTTTTTTGTTAAAAATATTAAATAAACTTTCTACTTCTATTCCACTTTCAATGAAAGTCCAATCCACTTCTTCCATTGTTTTATAAAATGTATTAAGGCCTGTTTGTGTAATAGGCCTACATTTAAAGGTTTTAGTTTTATTTTTTATGGTTTGATTTAAATTATCTAAGATAATAGTTTTGTGATCTGAGAAATGCACATCACTTATATTTATTTGCCAGTCCGAAATTTCCGAAACAAAAACATTATCAATTATCGTTCCACCTGATTTGTTTGAGCGTGTTACTTCATTTACTATGCCAACAAGTCCAAATTGCATGAATAAATTAACTAAGTCTTTGATTATGTTTGATTGTGTTTGAAAATTTAAATTGAAATCGCCCACGATTATAATTCTTTTATCATTTTTGTCAAGTGTGCTTAGTAAAGATTCAATGTTGTTAAAAAATAAGTCAATATTCCCCGTTGGTGGACGATATACATTAATTAAAATGTGTTTTAATTCATTTATTTTGTAACTTACAGCGCATATTTCAAAATGGCATTCTACTGTGAATTTGCTTACATCATATTTTTCAATTTTTAAATTCTCTTGTCCAAATATTGCTACTCCACCTCCCCTTTTGGTAAGCCTAGAGAAACTGCTTTTAAGCTTATACCCTGTAATATTAATATATTTTAATTCGGTTTCTGTTAACCAAATCTCGCTAAAACATAAGATTGAACACTCATATTCATTTGTTAGAATTTCAATAAATGGAATTTTATTTCTAATACTTTGAATGTTTAATACTAATATTTGATGTTTTTTAATCTGTTTAATTACCTTGCCTCCGTATGGTTCTGTATTTCGTGAAAATTTATATTTTTTTCATTTTGGTTAAATGTTTGGTTTTGGTTGTTCAATATTTTAAAGTAAAAACGACTTACATCTCCATTTGGAGGCCGATACACTGCTAGAATTAGTAAGTTAATATTTTTTATAGTTATAAGATTTTCACAATATTCGAAATGTGTTGAACTTATTTTACATTCATTTGAATTAATTATTGTATAGTTCGATAAATTACTCAAGTACACTGCTACACCACCACCTCGCTTCTCATTTCTACAAGAAAACGAAGCAAGAGAATAATAGTCTATATTGAAGCAGTTTATTTCATTAGTTAGAAGCCAATGCTCAGTAAATATAATGATATCAGGAAAATATTCATTTGAAAATAGATATAAATTAAAAGATTCAATCTTGTTTCTTAAACTCCGTATATTATATACGAAAATATTTAAATAAGAATCTTCCAGATTGAATTTATTATTTAAGTTAGAGTTTATTAAATTCCCTACATTTTTGACTTTTTTTCCTGTAGGTACCGAAAAAATTTATTAATACAAGCGTATTTCGGCCATATTTCAGGATTAACAATTTTGTCGACTTCATCAATAGGGACAGATATTTTGAACGAGGAGTACTCCTCTGGTCTTTTTGAATTTACTTGTTCGCATTTAACAGTTGTGATATCTTTATTGTTTAGATATTTTTGTAATTCATCTACACCCATTTTAGGGTTTAATCGATTAACGTGAAAGTCAATAAATTTGGTTTATTATTATTTATTAGGTAAGTTAGGTGTACCTATTACTATATATTTCTTTGAAAATGGAGGGAAAGGGTAAAATAAAGCGTTCGTCGAATTTTACAATGGAGAAGGAAATTATCCTTCAATATATTTCCGATCACTCCATTGTAATGGAGTCGAAAACGAGCGATGTCACTGTTCTAAGAAAAAGAAGGCAAGGCTGGGTTGAAATCGCAGATATTTTGAAGGCTCATGGCTTCATCCGTGAGCCAAAAGTGATAAAAGATTTATATCATAGAATGAAAGTCGAAGCGAAGCGGACCGTTTCAAAGTATAAAATTGAAATGGCCAAAACTGGAGGTGGAACTAGGGACTGTAAATCGCCCTCAGCGCTTGATTGGCAAATTGACAACATTTGTCCGGAGGACTTTAAAATGGATGAGAATCCATTTGATTCAGATAGCATTGTAAGTAAAAATTTGTCATTTAAGTTACTTGTTTTAAATATTTATAGATATAAAAGGGTATAATTTAACCATGGATTTCAGAGAAAACGTCCTCCGACATCACCTTTGCCAGCCACAAGTGGTGAAAGTTTGGAGGTCCGAAGCCGTTCGGAAAAACCAATAATGATCGATTGAAACTTAAGTTTAAAACCCTGTCAAGTACAGAAAGTTCCAGTGCCTTCAGTTTTGGTCTGAAACAATTTAAAGAGCCAGCCTTGCCGAGGAGAGTGGAGACTATTACTAGCAGGCATGATACTTTTGTCAAGTTCTGGGGTTTTTAGTTTTTAAAATTCAAGATAGAAAAATAAGTGCATTATTAATAATAAGATTCATTTTTAAATGCTCTCATTTTTTATCTTAATTTGATTAATGTGAATAATTATTCTTCTTGAACAACTAACAACTTGCAATTTTTCAATCATGATTTCATGAAAATAATATTTCATATTGGGGTCTAGATTAAAAAGTAACCCTACAATCTATGTGTATTTTGCTTGGGAATTTTAGTTGGTAAATTGTTAATTTGTTTGCATGTATCTAGGTAAGTATGTGGTAAAAATTGGTGTTGGTTTTTTTAAAGTACCTTTTAACAATAAATATCGTTTTGTTTTTTTGTATCTGTACTTAAGACAAATAAATACATATAAAATACAAGCGTGTACTTATTAGTTACCCACTAAAATTATTTTAAATATTGTCATTTAATACTTGCTACATTTTTCACAATTCTTGTTTCAAGTTTGTGAATTAAAATGTATTAAGTCAAATTTCAATAAACCTTTATAATAATGGAAGAAGTTAATGATAACTTGATTTGTAATATGAGTTCTTGAACTATTATAGTGTATGAAAAAATATCTCCAAAAGAGTTAGAATTGTGATGTAAATGTTTAATGATCAATCTATTAGCAGGAGAAAATGTGAACCTCTTAAATAAAAAATAGGTTTGTAGTTCGTTGAAGGGGCTTATTTTAAAATCTGTAAACAAATATGATAAGAGTATAAAATATTAAATCTAGATCTATTGAGAACCCAGAGGAGGAACCCAACCTACAAGAAATGGAGGAAGTTGGAGTTTTTTTGTAGATGTTCCAGAACCAGAGGCTGAGGGAGATCTTCAAGCAGTGGTTACTGAAACCCTTGCGGTAGAAAACCCAGAAGAGGATCCTGTTGTTGAAGAGGGTCCTGCAGTCGAAGAAGGTCCTGCACTTCCGGCTACCAGATCAAGAAAAAAACAATTATCTCTCTACGAAACTCAAATGCTCCAGCTCTATCAAAAGGATGCGGAACAGAAATTAATTAAAAGTCAGCGAATCCATGAAGAAGAGTTAAAATTGTGTCGCCTGAGAATGAAAAAAGTAGAAGAAGAAAGACAAAAAGAACAAGAATTGTATAATATAAAAATAGCTAGGGAAAGGGAGCAAGTAGAGACAGATAGAAGAGCTAATCAATTAAAAATAGAAGTTCTGGAGTTGGAGAGGCAAAAGGCTGAATTAGAAGTGGAATTGTTAAAAAAAGAGCTAAATAAAAAATAAATTTGTTGATCAATTATTTTTATTTTGGATCTAAGAATTATTTTAATCAAATACATATGTAAATATAACATTTATTACATCTCTAGTTTTAGTAATCTTTTGATTTTTTTTAATTTTTATGTTAGGAATAAAATAATTTACTTTGTAGTTGATTTAAACAAGTAAAAATAGTTTAGTTTTCTTTGTGATAAAATTTTGTTTCTCATGAGTGTTTTGTTTATGTCTGGGGTATTAAGTAATCCACCCTTGTTATTCTTTGGATTAAGTGTGGACAAATTTATTGCCTCCCAACAGATGGAGGGTGAAACTGCTAAGTAAGGTCAACTAAGCAAGACATAAACTAAACACTTAAGTTTTTTTTACTACATTTGAATTAAATAATATTTTATTATTTATTTAAATTTTATATTTTTAATGTCATAATTAGTGTTTGGCAGATATTTGTATTATTGTAAATTTTCAGATTTTACTTGTTTGATCATAGTTTGAGAAAAAGAAAATTATTTTATTCCACGTTAGAGATTAAGCGTAGGCTACCAAATTCACCCCGAGCTTAGGGATGAATTTGGTTTGCCCTACTTTATTATAAGAACCAATAAGAGGCTTTGATTGGCGTCTTTACTTAAGTAAGTTATGACGTAATAAGGGATGCCAAGCAAAGTCTATAAATTGTAAAGAAACCTTAATATCATTGAATTCCATAATGTTCTGATCTAGAGTAATGTTTGTTCTTAACTCTGATCAGTCAAGTTCATTTTAGTTTGTTCGTGACGTTTTTTTTTTTCACTTTATTGTCATTAGAAGTTTATTTGATTTTATTCAAAAAGTGAGTAATTTTTAATTTTTGTTTTGTTCGTTTATCGTGTGATTTGTGGAATGTTTTAAGGTTTCTATTGGTTCTTAAATAAGTTGTATTTTATTTGAAATTTATGTTGAAATTATTTATATTTAACATTTTAAATTGTCAAGATTATTTTTTTTTCATTAGTTTTTTTTTATAATTATATTTCAGTGAATTTCTTTATTTGTAATTTTTTTTTATTATTTATTTTTATCTTAATACTACCATTTTTTTTAAATATATTTAATATTAATTAAATATTGGTTTTTTAATAATCTTCAATAAGTTCCCAATAAAACCTTAAATACTTTAGCAAAGAAATTTAAATAAAAGTGAACTTGGCTCGATCAGGATTTTGATTCTGCAAGTTAAGAACAAGTAAGTACAAGTATTAATTTTGGATTTAGTTTTTTTTTATAAACCAACTTAGAAGAAAAAAATAACTCAGCTATTTGTTTAACATCAAGTTGGTCACTATTTAACTAAATGTAAACGTCGGCTTAACCCTATAAAAAAGAACCCATTAATTATTCATTTAATTAATGTGCTTTCGGTCATCTTTCTTTTTAATAAATATTATTTTAAATAACACCAACAAAATAATAAAGACCAACAAGGGTTTTAAGCTGAGGGTCGACGTAAGATTTACACATAGACAATTATTTATTTCTAACAGTCGAAATTTCAGTTTTTTGAATAATGCATTTTATAAATTTAATAAATTGCCGAATTACATTCAAAATTTAAAAACTTATTAAAGACTATTTAATAATACATATATCAAATTACCACAAATTTTACATTATTAACTATCTAGTTTTATTTGATAATTGTTGTTATTTTTGATTTTATCGTTTGTTTATTATTGTTTAATTTAATTAATTGATCATGATCAGCATTTTGCGGTTTTGTGTTCTATAAAAAAGGTGATGCCAGTCCACACGTTTATTCAAATGCCAATTGTACAAGCTCATTCGCATAAAACATAAAAAACGTTTTATTGACGCAAATAATTTGTTTAGTGAAAAAGAACCTAAAATTACGAAACTACATTTACACAGAGTTCTTGTAGCAACATGAACAATAACGTAACTCTAAGTAACTTGAGAACTCCCAAGTAGGTCTTAACACCATAACTAATTTCATTACACTATTAACAAGAATCCATGAAAATGCAGCGAAAGGAGCATCTGATGCCCAAAAAATCGTGAACAATTGAGATACATTTTTTATTAAAATTTATTAAGATCCCTGAATTAACGAAGATGCTACAACTCCAAATACGACACGATAAGCTGTGGGTTGCCTGTTACAATTATTACTATTTTATACAGAATCCAACAAATTCCCAATCATTTGATATAAAATGAAATTGCTAAAAGAATTTACTTAGGAAAAGTAGTTTCTTATGTAATTTCTTCTAAAGATGTAACCATCCTGAACTGGCATCTCTGCTGGTGCAGGCTGTGGATCATCTTCTGGCTCAACTGGCTCAAGTTCCTCTTCTAAAAAATCGTTAAAATCTGTAAAAGCAAAAAAAAAATATAAAAAGAAGGAAACACGAATCTCATAATTTTTATGCCATGTGAGCAATGCAATTATTAGAAGAGGCAGGAGAGCATCTATACAAAACTATATTTTGATTTGAAGTGTAAAATATAAAAATAGGTATCTTTAGTTTTTAACTTGTGAATATTTTTTCCAGCAATTTCTAAAACACACATACCTAGTTGAATTAATTCAAAAATCAACTAACATAATGAATAAAAAAGCAAATAATTACCATCCCCGTCATGTTCCTTTCGAATGTTGTATAAAACAGCCATGGCGACTATAGCTGCTTTTGCTGTCTCTAACTTAACCAAAAGGCCTGTCTGCAGGCTGCGAAACATAGCTTTCCATTGACCAAAGGTATGCTCGATGCACACTCTTGTTCTCACATGGGCTCTGTTGTATCTGGTTTCAGCTGGAGTTGATGGGTTATTAACAGGAGTAAGTAAATATGACTTGCAAGGGTAACCGCTATCACCAAGGATTCATGTTTCCAGTGCTAAGTTCATCTTTGAGTCCACAAAATTCCCATATTCGAGCATCATGGGTGCTTCCTCTCCATCTAGCAACAAGATCTAAGATCTTGTTAGAACTATCGCATACAGCCTGAACATTGATAGAATACCATCCTTTTCTGTTACACCACAAAGCAGCATTGTCACTACTGGGTAGCTTAATTTTAATGTGTGTGCAATCTACACATGCAATAATGTTGGGACATCCAGCTTTCTGATAAAAAGATTCTTTAGTACTTCTAAAATTGTCAGGAAAGGAAATAAATAAATCCGCTTTTTCGGCAAGTGCCACGGAAACTTTAGCTATACATCTGCTAACTGTTGGCTGACTTAACCCATGAAGATCAGCTGAAATTAGAAACCACAAACCCTAAGCGAGTTTAACATTGTTTATTGGAATTTTTTACATACCTTAAAAATGTATAATTTATATTAAAAACTGTATGTCAATTAAAACTATATCTATCTTAACCAAATACGATACAGGGACATTGGAATTGTTATTAAACATTGGTACGTTGTACCTTGCTTTATGAAAATAAAAATTTGAAATTTTAGTATATACAGGGTGTCCCTAAAAGGTCTGTACAAAACTGACACCAAAATAAGACGATTTAACTTAACTTATCTCTATCCAAAAGTGCTTCGTTAAGGTGCCACCGACCATTAAAGTTCTTAAAACTATTTTGTATTTTTTAAATAACTAAAAATTGGCTCATACGATTATAACAGAATTTGGTATGTGGCTATGTAATGGAAAAGAGTATTTCTGGACAATTTGTTTTTACTTTTTCAAGTTACGTAAGTTGTCAAAAATAGATCATCGACATGCAAAAGTTTTTATAACTTTTTAATGGACGAATAAAAATTCATAAAACTTTACTTGTAGCTAAACAGAGTAATTATAAACTTTTTTTGTCTCCTACAAAATTTTTCTATCTCCTTTATTTTAGGCAGAAAAAAAATATTTCCATATGGTACATAACCTAACTTCGGAAAAATATTTAAATTTTTTGCTAAAAGGTCTGTATAGTTGGTCCCAGCTGGAAGTAGGACAAAAGTAATCACGATCGTGTATTCTTTGTCCTACTTTCAGCTGGAAGCAACTTTACAAATTAATACAGTATATTCCAGAGACGAAAATGGGTCGATTTAACCAATTTTATCTATATCCAAAAGTGCTTCCTTAAACTTCTATTGACCATGATAATTATTTAAAAAGAAAAGATTTTTCAAGGTCGCTAGACACTTAACGAAGCACTTTTCGATTAAAATAAGTTTGGTTAAATCATTTTATTTTGGTCTCAAGAATATGTGGTGTTACTTTGTACACACCTTTTGGCGAAAAATTTAAATATTTTTCTAAAGTTAGGTTATGTACCACATGGAAATATTTTTTTCTGCTTAAACTAAAGGAGTTAGAAAAATTGAATAAAAGACAAAAAAAGTTTACAATTACATTGTTTTGCTACAAGTAAAGTTTTATGAATTTTTATTCAGCCATTAAAAAGAAACAAGAAAATTTGCATGTCGACCTATTTTTGACCGCTTACATAACGTGAAAAAGTAAAAACAAATTATCTAAAAATACCTTTTTTCATTACATAGCCACATACCAAATTTTGTTATGATCGTATGAACCAATTTTTAGTAATTTAAGAAAAACAAAATAGTTTTAAGAATTTTAATGGTCTGTAGCGCCTTAACTAAGAACTTTTGGATAGAGATAAGTTTGGTCAAATCGTCTTATTTTGGTCTCAGGAGTATGCGGTATTGTTTTGTCTAGACCTTTCAGGGACACCCTGTATATACGGCATAAGAAAACGCAATTATTTTACTTTTAACACCCTATTTTTTTCTTCATATTATTAAACATTGATAAGTATGTATAGTGAGTGGCAAAAGAAATTATTTTTCAAAAGTTAAAAATTGGATTTTTTTTGGTAAAAAAATAATAAAACCTACTCAAACTACTTTTAAATAATACAGATACATAAAATAAATTATAATTATTTTGGGGTTTTTGAGATATTGATGCCCGTTTTCACCAACGATACTTAAAACTTAGGCATTGCCTAAACGGAGGTAAGTATTACCATTGTATATATTATATAGTAAGACAACGCAATAGAATTTATTAGAGCCAAGAAATATAGTTCTAAAAAAAAGCAAAAGAGCGCGCAATCGGTTCCGCAAATAAAAATAATCTTGAGTTGCTGAGTACAGGTATACTTTGTGTTGCAGGCTGCAACGGGCAATGATTTCTTATTTTCTACGATCCAACCGCGTATGCTTACAAATTAGGATTGGATTGAAAACATGATTCAGTAAACACGCAAACAGTAAACAACGCTTTTATCACGATGGACTGGATGGGATTTTTTTAATCCAAGTTACTAATTGTAAAGACATGAAGTTACTCATAATAGTTTAGCGTAATCTTAGGTCTTTGTTTTATTGTTTTAAATCATTTGATTCGTATTTTATAAAGGTCTATTTATTCACCCACATTTAGCGTTTAATTTTAACATTTGACGATTTAACCAAAAAATTTTAACATTTAATAATCAAAAATTAAGGGTAAAATCAATGTTTTCAAATGAGATCATTTATACAAAATTTATTAAATTTTTTAGGTTAAATCGTTAAATGTTAAAATTAAATGTTAAATGTGGGTGCATAAATAGAGTTTTAGAGGCTAGGTTAATTTAATTAATACTAGTAAAATATCTAAAATTTGTATATAAATTTTTTTATTGAAATAATTCAGACCATAAAATAACAACATTATAAAAATTAATGCAAAGATTTATGTGCATAAATAAAAACAATTCGTAGTTGTAATTAATTTAATATATTAAGGATCAGATGATAAAAGTACATAAAACAAACAGAAATTATTCATACAATAAAAATGAATCTTTATATAAACTTATCAAATAAAAATAATTAAAATAAACTACTGTTTCCACATGTCCAATTTTCCAATATTTTTTCCTTTGCGCTGAAATAATTTACACTCGTTAAATATTTTTATTTTAATTAACAATTCTATAATAAATTGGATGTGGTTAATACATTGCGAATCAGTTTTTATATCTGGCAATTTCACTTCTAAAATACTAAAAACTTTTTTTGTAAGCTTTTGGCTAATTTTATATTTGTGTTTAATTTTGGGAAAATGTTTAACAAAAACTTGCAATATTATATCACAGAACGAAATCATCAGATTGGTGGGTGCGGTTAATTTAGTTTCACAAAAACTGCTGTCGTAATTTTTTTGCAGAATTAATACATCGTTTGGGTTTTCCAGATCTTTATCAATGTTTATAAAAAGTTGTCTGCAATTAGGACAATTAAAACGATCCGCACACTTCTTAGACAAATAACCCGCTAAATAGTTAATGGCACAATTTTCTAAACTTATGTCTTTGTCAATATTAACGTTGATACTATCACATTGACTACTTGTACTAGTATTTTCTTCCATATTAATATTTGCAGCAGAGTTCTGACTAACTCCAGGTGATAATTCATTATGTTGTTTTATATTATCTTCATTACTAGTAAGAGGAATATCATAATCAGTTTCGCAATTCGTATTCGAGGGTGGTTTCATCAAATTTATAACCGCATTTTGTCGAAATAACGTTCGTACAATTCGTGCGGTGGGATTTCGAGAATATCCACCCTTTTGGCGAAACGTGGAAAACAAATTTTCCAGCGCGTCTTGGTTTAATCTCGAGGTCAACAAAAAATCAAATCCCATATCTTTTTGCGTATTCCATAATTCTAAAATTCCGTTTATGGTTTGGACGATGCCATCAAAACATGGTGGCCTGGCGACCTTTCCTTCCTTGACCAATTTTGTGAAAATCTCTTTCCCTTCCAATAGTTTCGGCTTAATTTTAATATTTTTTTCGGAAAGCGCACAACGATAAGGATTACTTGTAAAAAGCGTGTAGCTATTTAAAGAATCAAATAATTGATCAGCGGTTTCCACAAATGACGCAGTACTTAAGGCCGAAGTCGATTTTAGTTCTGTGGTTCTAACACAGGTTTTTACAGCCATTGCTACAGATCGACTTAACACTTGTAACGCCATTTTTACGTTGAGTTTTTGAAACGGATTCGGATTTAAATGGGCGGGTGTTAATTTTAATAAAGCGCGTCCGGTTTTTGATTTTGAATCAATTTCATATGTTTTTTTAATATCTTCGAATGAAATAATTGAGTCATCCAGTATGAAATTACCACTTATTAAATTATTTCTCACACTTTTAAATAAATGGGGAACATCATACAAAGCATATAGTTTTTGATCATCAACAAAGAAATATGGCTTTTCAGTTGTGACCCCTAAATTTTTATAAGCAGCTCGATTTGCTGTGCCTTGATCACATGTAACTGCTTTTGGAATTAGCCCGCAAAACGTAATCTTTTCAATTGCCTCCACAATTACGTTTTTCAAATCCTCACTTTTCATGCCATTTGCAGACAGAAAATATGCTAGAGGTAATTTCCAATTAGAATAGAGCCCTCGTATCATAAAAACCAAAATCTGGCTGGCTATTTATGGTTGTCGTGACGAATTTCCATAGTCAACAAATCCTTCGATGACATCTTGTGCTTTGGAATATTCCATTGACTTGCTAATGGACATTTCGTCGAAACATAGAGTGCAAAACTTTTCTTTTTGCGTCATGGCATCAACTTTTAATTTAAGTTTATTTAAAAATATATTTGAAAATCCTGGAGGCATTTTTGATTTTCCAATCCAGCACCTAATTGTAGACGTTGCGGGCAAACTAACACCTTTTCTAACTAAAAATTTATATGCCGAAGGTGATTTGAAGTATAAATTCATGGCAAGATGCCTTTCATCTTTTGTCCACTTTGAATTTTATTTATGTGCAATTTGCATCCTGGTCAGTATTTTTGAAAAATGCGAGGGGTAATTTACAGCATTTAAAAAACTTTCAATTTCTGATTTTGACTTAATTACGTCCAATTGCTTTTTTAACCTCCTTATTGTTGCAGACCGTTTTTTAATTAGCTTGTTTTTAACTGAAAGTTTCTTCCGTAATTTTGTTTTTGTTGGAGATGCGATGTCAAAACTGAGTCGTCTTTTAGTTCCACATCTTGGACTGGGTAAATTTGATATATCGTCAAGGAATTCATTATTACCGCACTTCTCATTTAAATCTTGAATTGTTTTATGGGATTTAATAGGAGTAACTATATAAACTTCATTTGTCAATAGACTTTGAGGTTCACATGAACTGGATGGCTGGACACTATTTTGATGATGTTGAGCTGAATAAGTTTTTTTGGGAGTCAACACTTTTAAACTACCGACGTCATAATGTTTAGGCACTGAGTTTTTAATTAATCTTCTCGAAGTAGAATTGATATACGCTGAAGCCTCGAAGTGGTTTTCACAAATATGTCTTTGTGTTAATGCTTTTGGCGATAAAGAACACAGGTTCACATTTCCTAATGGAAAAACAGAATTAAATTAAAAAATCATTTTTGGAGTAAAAACTTAATGACGTCAGTAATGTTACCACCGCGAAGTCATCATCATTTTTTTAAAAGGCAATTTTTTTTAATTTCTTTTATAGGTCTTTAAACGACTTAAATGAGGATGTTTAAAAATTAAGTAAAAAAAAACAAGTAACAAGTATGACAGAAAATATGGAATTCATAAAGTAAAAATAAAAATTTTATATTATATGTATGTAAATATATTTACCTGCATTAACTATCCACTTTTGACAAATTTCATAATTTGCTGGAAACCGGTGTAATTTTAGCCCAGGAACGCTTCTTGCAGATTTGCCGCAATTTAAATATTGACACTTTGTACCAGCCGCAGCCATAATAACTCTTTAGAACTTCACTAGATAAAATCTAATTACTAACTAATTCAAACCTCGATAGAAATTTATAATTATACTACAATTTTTAAGGGTGCGAAGGAGGAGATACGATTTGAGTGGGGATAATCCATTGCCGCTTATTATTCTTAGCCAATAAAATAACTCGACGTCGCATTACCAGATTATTAAGCCGTTTCTGTAATCCTTTTTACCTGCTAAATTATTACAGCGAAATCAAAGTAATTAGAATTCTTTTACCTGGTACCTACCCTCATTAAGCGTGCAAATTTGCGGCATACTTTTGCGGTTGGAGTTCTTTTGCTCGCCATATTATGCATTTCTGAAAAATCATTTCATCCTTTTCTTGAATTGAAGGCATTTTAACTCGCTCGAGGTAAAGTTAATACAGCGTGGCAGCTTGGTAAAGTCATGTAAAGTAAACGCTCGAGAATCGGAAAAATACGATTTTAATGAATCATGCTTATTCACTGGTTAACCCCTAATAATTCGTATTATTTTTTTGAATTTAATTTATTATAAAATTAAACAAATTTATTGTGAATTAGTAATAATAAAATAACAATTTAGCGCAGCGCCATCTATTATCAAAGCTAATAACGCCACAGTCAGCCACGCCACATGCGGAAAAGTTCCAAAGCTAAATTTAGAAAGATTCCAAAAAGTGGCTACGCTTCCACCCGTATGCGTTATAAGACTATATAGTAAAGACAATGGTATTACCCAACATAAAATTGGTTTTCACCAACGTTAGGCATTGCCTATAGCACTGATTGTTTAATACAAAATACCTAGCAACTTACAAGATATGCATTGCTTTAAATGTCAAAAAATGGGTAGAAATAATTATTTTGAAGAGTACAACGTATATTTTGTTCGGAGGTTTCAATTAAAAAAAGCAACTGCTTCAATTGTGTTACGGTATACTGAGGACTAACTGGAACTTGCTAGATACTACACTTATGATTGCTTATGATGGTGAAATTGAGAATTTGAACATTAGGTATTGCTTAGATGTAGATAATGCTTAGTTAGGTATTTGTTTAGGCAAAGTGGGTGAAAACTGGCATAATTCTTATAAATTTCAAGGTGCGTTTTTTGCAAATATCTATATAGTGAAACCACCTACTAATGAGATAAAAAAAATGTTTCCGTGAAACCCAACATGAAGGTATAAACCTCAAGTTGACTAATATCCAAAATTTAAGGTGATTTCAAATGGCTTATTTGGTTGGTTAGTGGTAAACCAAAAATTTGACAAATTCTTTGGTTCTTTCTTCCCCATTCAAACTGATAGAAAGAGATGGGGCGAATAACCAAAGATCGAACCGTGCTCCTGACCACGGTTCAATTACAGTTAACGTAGCTTAAATTGGCTAGAAACAAATGATCTATCATGTCATTCGAATGCGGTTGGTCCAAATATGACAGCCCATTCTAAGAACCAAAGACGAACCAAAGCCATTCAAAATCGCTTTTGATAAGGGTAGGGCTGTTATTGAACCTATTATATTATAAGTCAATTTAAAATACTTACCATTTTCGATTTGATAGTTTCCCTTTGAGTAATAGCGCAAGGCCACTAAAACTGCAGTTTCTGGAGAAACATTTAGAGGGTGATTCGCTGCTGGAGTCAAATCATCTTGAAGCAAATTAACCACAAAACGAACAGTATCTTTGGTTAACCGGTAGCGTTTAATAAACTCGCGGTTTGGGAAATATGTTAGAGCATCAAAATGATCCCGGACTAATCTCACATTATGAACTTCACCTAAATACCCTAAAGGATTAGCGCGTTCGATTGCTTCACGTATTTCGTGGTCAGGGCCGGATTACCATGAAGGCTAATGAGGCTACAGCCTCAGGCCCTCCAAAAATTCGGCCCTAATTCGGCCCTCCAAAAATTCGGCCCTAATTCGGTCTTCCAAAAATTCGGCCCTAATTCGGCCCTCCAAAAATTCGGCCCTATTTGAAAAATTTGAAATTAATATTAATTTAAAAAAAAGACGTAATTATGCGTCTTGCAGCATGCTGCGCAGGCGGCTGGTTGTAGCGTGTAGCACACGTGCATGTTTTGTGTAATGTCTTCACGCATCGGGCTATGCATTTTTTGCGCTGTGCTGCTGTGCTTTGTTTTTGGAAGATTTTCACTTGTTGGTGTTTTCTGTGGCAAATTGCACATAAATAGGTAAGTAATATTTGTCATTTTACAAATTTTACTTTTTGATTCTATATTTGTTTTAAATTTATTAAAAAATAAATGAATGCGCAGTAAAATTAAAACGAAACAAAAATATAGATTTGTTCCAATTGAAATAAAATAGTTAATTTTTCAAATTATAAATTTTTAGATTAGAAAATGTCCAAAAAAGGAGGATGGCAAAAATTAAAAGAAGCCAAGGAAAAACAGCAAAAGCAGTCAGATGCTGTAAAAGGTGTTCCATCAATAGCGAAATTTTTCCCTTCGGCTTCGGCATCCTTAACTCCAAAAACTATAAATGAAGAAACTTCAAATATTATGGAACTTGAGCCCACTACAAGTCAGAAAATAGATGTACCTGAAACCGAAAAAGATAATCAAAAGGAAAATGATCCGTATTTATTGTTTTCAACAGATCCTGGTAAGTGGGACTTATCTTGCCAGTCACTTATTTTATATTGGATTAACGAGGGCCCAACAAAATGTCAAAATTGGGATGCTGATTTTTCTGACACAAAACGTGTGTACAAGGAACAGTCTCGTTTTTTAAACAAATCCATATTTGAGTATATCAAATCAAATAACCAAATATGCAAAAGAGAATGGCTTATATACTCTCCTACATTTAAAAAAGTATTTTGTTTTTACTGCCGACTTCTTTCGGAAAAAAGAACTATATTCTGCGATGGGTTTGATGACTGGAAAAATTCCAATAGGATTGGTATGCATGCAAAGAGTGAGGAACATACAAGATGTGATAATGCGTTTCAAATTAGAAGGAAGAAAACTGGTACAGTTGAAAAACATTTGGAAAGAACTTTTACAGAAACTCAGCTGTACTGGAAAAATGTACTTCAGCGTTTGGTACAAACAATAATCTTCCTTGCAGAACGGGGTTTGGCATTTCGTGGATCGGATGAAATTGTAGGATCAAAACATAACGGTAACTATTTGGGCGTGTTGGAGCTTCTTGCAAAATTTGATCCATTCTTATCGCAGCATATAAAGGAATATGCAAATCGTGGTAAAGGGCATACATCTTATTTATCGAAAACTATCTGTAATGAGTTTATATCTTTATTAGCAAAACATACTTTAAGCTATATTGTCAAAGAAATACAAAAATCTGTTTATTTTTCAGTATCTGTAGATTCTACCCCAGATATTTCACATACAGATCAACTTACAGTAGTTTTACGATACGTTTTATCCGATGGGCCTGTAGAAAGATTTATGACTTTTTTGAATATTGGTAGGCATACAGGAGAAAATCTTGCTAATTGTTTACTAACTTTTCTAGAAAATACAGGTATAGATTTTAATTTTTGTCGTGGTCAAAGCTATAACGATAATGCTAGCAATATGAGCGGAAAATATAAAGGAATGCAAGCAAAAATTAAAGAAAAAAATTCGTTGGTAGATTATATACCATATGCTGCTCATTCTTTAAACCTTATAGGTCAATCTGCGGTTGATTGCTGTACAGAATCAATGTCATTTTTTGGTTTTGTACAAGAGCTGTATAACTATTTTGTTGCTTCAACTAGACGTTGGGAAATATTAACAACCACGTTACCAAATTCATGCCCAGTTCCAAAATCATTATCAGGTACGAGATGGAGTGCGAACGCCAAAGCGGTAAATGCCTTAACTGTGGGATATTCGCATATTTCTGATGCGCTTACCAAAATAAAAAATGATATCGAAGAAAAATCAGGAACCAGAAGAGAAGCAACAATTCTCACCAATACCATGAATAATCTAGAAATAGCAATTTTATGTTTGGTCTGGAACGATCTGCTTCAACCAATTGACAAATGTAGTCGTAATTTGCAAGTGTCTACAATTGATCTGGAAACTGCAGTAAATTTGTTAACTTCTTTAAAAGTTGTATTTCAAAATATTAGAACCAATTTTGATTATTATGAACAAAAAGCTAAAACCTTAATTGACAATGATCTTTACAAGTTAGATAGCCGTAGAAAGAGAAGGAAGACTTGTGATGACGATTCCGCTTCTATTTTTGATCCAAAACAAGACTTTAAAGTAAATACCTTTTACGTAATTATAGATAAATTGACAAGTTCTTTAAATTATAGACTAGAAGCATATATTAAGGTTAATAATCTATTTGGAATAATAATAACATATCCATTAAAATTATCTAAGGATGAAATAAAGGATTCCATTTCAAAAATTCTTCAAAAATATTCTAAGGATTTATTAACTGATGGCATTAACTTAAATAATGAATTTGAACAATTTATTGAATTTGTTTCAAATTCTAAAATTGAAAGAAAATCCAACGAGAGCATACCTCTTTGGTATTTTCGCATTATTAATGAATCGGACGTCGTAGAAAGTTTTTCAAATGTGGAAATACTCTTACGTATTTACCTTTCGTTAATGATTAGCAACTGCAGCGGGGAACGCTCTTTTTCAGCTTTGAAAAGAATAAAAAATTGTTTAAGATCGTGTTTAACGCAAGAAAATTTAGTAGCTTTATCGCTATTAAATATAGAAAGCGAAATTCTAAAAAAATTAAACATCGATGAAATTATCGAACAATTCGCGTCTATTAAAGCTAGAAAAATCTAATTAAAATATATATGTATTATTTTTTTATTAAGTTTTTTGTTTTTGTATTGTATAAAAAATTAATATTTTTAAAGAATTATCGTTGTTTTTGAATTTTTTGTTAAAATATATTATATATATATATAAAATACGATTATTTATTTCGGCCCTTAATTTTCATTAGCCTCAGGCCAGCATGGTCCTTAATCCGGGCCTGTTCGTGGTCCTCGTGTATATCGTCCATTTTGAAAATACAACTGATTTTTGTCGTTTCATACTTATATTGCTTTATTATAATGTTTCAAAATAAACAAATAATATAACCTCACAATTTAAAGTCGCTTAAATCTGGCAAGTATTTGCCTGTTCATGGATTTCATCACTATTTTGCAGCAAATTAGATGTTAAACTATGCTATTTAATTGAGAAATAAGGTAAAAAGCAATTAAAATTATAAAATCGAGAACTGTCAAACGATAATAATCACGCGTTATTAAAGCATAAAGATGCTCCACCCATCTTTAAAAACGGGCTTAGTTACACACGCCTAAAGACGCGTAATCAGGCATCTGCACATGCGCATAGAGTGTTATGATCGCTCCTCACAGTCGCCGAATTAACGTTTAGTGTTAAACCGTATTTTGCAATTCTTTAATAACTTTCTAGACCCCTGTGATTAACTCTGAGGCGTGACGAACGCTCATAACGGCAAACGAATACGCAATATTTTTTAACAACGTCTTTAACGATACACACGTCTCTAAATATTTTCATAACGCGGGCTGAATACGCGCTACAGGGTTTAAGAAAATGATTTAACCAATAATTTTTTATTTTCATTCATAAAAACGGATTTATTTTTTTATTTTTGATTTAAATTCCATTTCAATGTTTGTAAAAAAAATATTAAATTAATTTTCAACATCATTTAAATTTATAATTATTTTTCCATTAACTATTAATTTAATTTCATTTTCACTTTTTTTATGTAGTCTGAGTAATGTTTTTTAGTATTTCTCAATTTTTTTGTGGATTGTCAATATTTAAATTAAATTTATTATTATAATATTTTTTGTTAAGTCTCCCTCTTAAAGTGATATTTTGTTTTTTAATTTTTTATATTGAGTTTTTAAGTTTTTATTCGATTTATTGTTTTCAAAGTTATTATAACGTTCTTCTCTTGTTTTTATCGTTTCATTACTTCATCAGTAACCCATTCATTATTTGGAAGTTGTCTTTTTCTAATTTTATACATTGTTTTCGTATTTTTATTTATCACTTCATGAATATTTGTAATAAATAATTTAATTTTTTTATTAATACAATCAGAATTTTCAATATTATCATAATTTAATAGTTATTTAACCAACGAGTTGGTTAAAAGGGGCGATTAATAATCGAGAAATTTTATAGCACGAGCGGAACGCGAGTGCGTTAATTTTCGAGATTATTAATCGCTTTTTAACCAACGAGTTGGTTACAATATCATTTTTACAAGACTTTTTCCAAATGTCACCATTAAAAAATACGAACCCGATCGATCATAATCGAAGTCGAATTAAAGGAACAGGGTTGTCTATTATCAGAGAGTTCTATAGTCAATTAAAGATGTGTACATAACCTCACTTTTATAAAATAAATATGAAATGTATTGGCGTACCAATTATTTGAAGAGTATTTAAAATTACATGTATTTATTTTATTTATCATTTTAATTAGGTTAAAACAAATTAAATTAACTTAATAATAACTGTTGTCGTATACTTCGTAGAAAATTTCGTTTGAAACCTCATCAACAGAGGGCACCTCCAAAATTATTCATTAAATAAAAATCATGCATTAATAGGGGTCATTAATGAATTATTTTGTATACATTAAAAATATTCCTTAATAAACGATCAACAAAAAAGATATTAAATCATCAATAATCTGATCAGTATTTTCAATTTTATATTCATAACTTCTGTCTATTCTATGGTCTATTTTATATTTATTATTTAAATTTAAAACCTCATCTACTTTTTTATATAACAAATTTAAATTTCTGCTAAAAGGTTCTTGTCCCAATAATGTATATAAGTGGGTGGTTATTGGCCAGCTCGGACAAAAAATAAATGCAGAAGTTACTTCAAAACTTTTATTTTTTTAGCGACGTTTCGTTGGATAATCCCGTACTTCTTGTTAATCAAATCACACATACTTCAGAAAATTGTTGAGTTTTTTATAATTTACCAAACTTATGATGAGTTGTTTATTAATATGACAGTCATATTTTACGTAAAACATTTTGAAGCTTGAAAAAGTTTTCAATGAGGAACAAAACGTCGCAAAAAAAATATAAGTTTTGAAGTAACTTATGCATTTATTTTTTGTTCGAGCTGGTCAATAACCACCCACTTAAATTTAAATTTCCAAAAATTAAAGAAATAATTAACTTTCAAACAATTACATTTATTCATAAAACTTCACAGAAAAATTCAAAATCTAATATAGTTTTATTAAAAAATCAGAACATTCATAAATATAGTACCAAATCAAATCTAAATTTTCTTGTTATAAACAGAAATACAAAAAGACACGGTAATATGAATCCAATATTAATTGGAATAAAATTATATAATAAATTAGCAAATAACATTAAGGAAGAAAACAACATTAAAAAATTTAAAACAAAAATGAAACAATTTAAATTAGAAAATGAAGATTTTTAAATTTATTATTGTATTGTTAAATTATAATTATGTTTATTTATACGAATACAATGGTCATGTATTTCTTGTCATAATTAGTTTACTTATTGTTATAATATTATTTAATGTTTATTATTATTATTTTGTGATAATTTTTATTGTTATTTTTATCTCTTGAGTAAGATTATTCATAAGAATAATCTCGTTGAGATTTTTGTTAATAAATAAATCAATTATTAGAATTTTGTGATCTGAAATACTCAAATTGTTGAAGAAATAAAATTCATAGTGTCTATATTTGTTATACAGTGATCAATTAGAGAATTTTTTGATTGATATTACCAATTCTTGTGAAGAATTTTGCAATTTTATATTAGTTATATAATTTTTTATTTCATTATATTATTTTATATATTAAAATTTGAATCTCCTATGATAATAGTTTTGTTTTTCATGGTTAATTGATTTTTAATAATATTTATAAAATTTCATGTCTGAATTCTCTGCAAACATGAATTCTAACCTTACTGACAGTGAATCAAATCGGCGACGCTGAATTTTCCCACCGCTCGTTGGAAAGTTGTGGTAGGGACTAGGGACTCCCACTCTGCTTTCGATCAGCATCACGCACGTAGAGAAATCTAATGAAATAAACAGCATAGATAACATATATTATATAGAACGCTAACTCTATAGAAATTCCAGTTAACACGAATTTACTGTGCCCCAACACCAACAGCTGGCGGGCTATGAATTCGGATGATGAACGAATACCAACGAAGGCGATCGGCGCAAGTATTCTATTTCTATTGATTTCTATGGCAAGATATTAATGACGAATTATGCCCTAACCTTAAAACGCCTTTAAAATAAATTATAAAATATTATATCCAAAATAGTAAGTTACGTTCGTTCTTATTTTAATTCAGGACTAGAAATAATAGCTATCGAACTTGACTTCACAAATTTTATTAATTAATTTGCCGACGTTTCGAACATAACCTGTTCTTAATCATGGCTAAAAGGATCAATTTTTCAAATTACAAACACATAATTTTAGAATAAGTAAATAAAACAATTTACAATTACTAATAAAATTTTTTTTTCTAAATATTAGGTTTTTAAACATACCTGTTAAACTCATAAAAATTTGATTGTTAAAAATAACATTCCAACCTTCAAAACCACGTGGTGGAGATGAAACATGAAACTTGTTAAAAACTTTTTTCCCAATTCCAAACACTCTAGGATAAAAACAATGGTTTTTCTTTTTTGCATAACGCAATGATCATTAATACTGTCTACCTTTATTTTAAACTATTAAATTTTTCTGTTGACTTGAGGATAGCGACCATTTGTTAAGATTGACAAGCGTCAAGATGTTAAAAATTTTATAATACATTGCGCACGTTTTACCAACTTAATACATACGGCAAAGTTTATCAACATAGCTTTTCGTTTTATGCAATACAGAGTAATTCTTAATGAGGAAAGTTTTAAGGCAATTTATTTTTAAAACACTATTAATGACTTGTTTAAAGAATTTAAATTAATGAAATCAGATCCAGACAAAATGTTATTGACTATTGTTTACTATTAAAAAATGATATATTTTGCTTAGATCTTCACAGTCAGTTTTCAAATTCACTGCCGTCTTAATGTTTTTCTTTATGTGAATCATCTCGCTTATCATTCGTTTGTAAGAATTAGGTTCTACGTCTAATATTTTCTATTTACCAAAATCGAACTCATGATTTGTTTTGAAATGATGGTAACTTAAGGCTGTTTTGTTTCCTTTATCAGCATTTTTTGGCTGACAGTCATAAGTGTGGTTGTATATTCTTTTTTTAATGTATTGACGGGTTTGACCAACGTAGCATTTCTCACAGTCCTTACAAGGGATCCTGTATACTACATTTTTTTTGATGTCTGATGAAAGAGGGGTTTTTAAATTTGAAAAAAAATTTCTATTGGTGATCAAATTATAGAAACAAATATGACCACTGACCATGTGAATATTTGTTTCTATAATTATAAACAATGGTGATCAAATTTGATCACCATTGTTTTTATCCTAGAGTGTTTGGAATTGGGAAAAAAGTTTTTAACAAGTTTCATGTTTCATCTCCACGTGGTTTTGAAGGTTGGAATGTTATTTTTAACAATCAAATTTTTATGAGTTTAAGAGGTATGTTTAAAAACCTAATATTTAGAAAAAAAAAATTTATTAGTAATTGTAAATTGTTTTATTTACTTATTCTAAAATTATGTGTTTGTAATTTGAAAAATTGATCCTTTTAGCCATGATTAAGAACAGGTTATGTTCGAAACGTCGGCAAATTAATTAATAAAATTTGTGAAGTCAAGTTCGATAGCTATTATTTCTAGTCCTGAATTAAAATATTATATATAAGTTACCTACCGTTCACCCCATTCCCACGACATGGAGATCATCGCCGATCTTACGCAGCCTCATGCATGTGTGTGCTTAATCAGCCCTTTTAGTATTTATCTTTATTTTCTATTCCTCTAGTGTAGTCTGTAGATTAGGAAAGTTATATAAGTTTTAATTATTATAATTATTGTGCCGAGTTAAATTTATAGAGCAACCATTAACTTGTAACCTCTAATTTTGTCAAGAAAAATATAAAACCATTTTTTTAAAAAAACAATTGTGATTCGAAGTTAATTATTTGGCGCAGTCGGTAGGATACCCCGAAAACAGTCAAGAGAATATTGTTGGTTTTTTCGTTTTTACAATTAACGGGGTTGAAACTCCAAGAAGATTCCAAGGCGGAACTCGAAGCTCTCCAAACATCGAGACAGTTCGAAATTCAAAACTTTGGTACTCCAAGAAGATTCCAAGGCGGAACTCAAAGCTCTCCAAACATCGAGACACTTCTAGATTCAAAAACTTTGGTATGACGTTTGAGATTTGGATGCTTATGTAAGTACAGAAATTGTTTTATGAGGTTTCGCTTTTTCTCTTGATCACCGAATTAGCGGCAAACTCAAATATTAACTCTCAACCTAAACCTAGTACTAGTTATCCACTTAGTAGTAGAGATCGTTCACGTGCACCTATTTCCCGACAAGACGATATGGCTTTTAAAACGGAATATTTACAAATGATTCCCGAATTTTACGGGGAATCCGAATTAGTTGCTAGATTTATTGATATATGTGAAAAATTAGTAACCACTTTTTATGATGCACGAGTACCGGAAAATTTTCAAAATGTGTATTTAATGTCAAGTATACTTGCAAAAATTAAAGGTCAAGCAGCTGTTAATATTTCGTCAAGCATAATAAATTCGTGGGACGATTTGAAAACTGCAATTCTAACTTCTTATGGTGATAAAAGAGATCACTTTAGCTTAAATTTTGAAATAACAAATCTAAAACAAAATTTTAATGAGTCTCCATTTGAATTTTATAATAAATTACAAAAATTGTTAAACTTGCAAATTTCTTATATTACGACTCATAATGCAAATGCGGTTGAACGCGGTAGTTTAATCCAATTTTTCCGTGATAACGCTTTACGTGTGCTGTTGCGTGGGTTAAAAGAACCCATTGGATCGCAGATGCGAGTAAAAAACCCACGAGATTTAAATGCCGCACTTAACATGCTGACTAACGATTTTCAGATAGAAAATAGAACGCAATTTCCAAGACCACCTTATCAACTTCCCAGTACTTTAAGACAATTACCACGAAATAATAATCTGAATCATAATTTTAATTCAAATAATAATTTTAATTCAAACGGCAATTTTAATCAGCGCTCTAATAATTTTAATTATAATTTTAATCAAGGTTCTAACAGAAATAAATCAGGATTTAATCAAAGATTCAATAATTACAATAACTATTTTCGAAACAATTCCCAAAGAAATTTTAATAATACTAATCAGAATAATCAGAATGGTCAGCAGAACACTTCCTCGACCTACTCCTATGTCGGTTTCTACAACTAATACAGTTAGACCACAGCAAAATCAGCTATTCACTATCGATGAAAACATGCCAGCTAATGGAGCTAATTTTTTAGGAATAGAACCTCCGACGATTCAATTAGATCGAGAATAGAATTTATGAGCCTGATAAATAATTTTAGTACTTTACCATATATTATTGAACCAATATTTAATCTTAAGATACTTATAGATACTGGAAGTTCCCGTTCATTTGTAAATCCTTCAATTGCAATTAAGAATTTTAAAGGAAGTATTAGAGACTATCCATTTAGTGTGGCCAGCGCACATGACAACACTAATGGAAATCATAGTGCTGTTATACCCTTGAAATCATTGTTTAAAACGCAGTTTGCAAATAAATTAAAATTTTATTTGTTTAACTTTCATTCTAATTTTGATATTTTATTAGGGAACGATAATTTAAAAATATTAAAGGCTTGTATTGACTATGAAAAAAATATATTAAATACTCCATATTATGAAATTAACCTTAATTTTGGTAAAATTCAGGAGACAGGTACGAAGTGCATAGTACTACCTGCTCGATCTGAACAAGTTATAGCTGTAGATATTAAGAATATAAAAAATCGAGATATTATTATACCATGCCTTAAAGAAAGTAGTTTAGAAATTCCTGAGTGCCTAACGACGGTACATAATAATCAAGCATATTGCACAATAATTAACCCAACTGATAAAGATGTTTCTGTTAGGTTACTAAAACCTCTTATCGTAGAATCAATCAATGAATATGATGATTTTACTGAGGAATATCCTAATTCTAATTTAATGTCCAATAATTTAAATAAATTTGACCTTTCACAAATCCGTTCAGATCACATGAACAGTGAAGAAGTAATTAGTCGATTAATAAAGGAATTCGCTGATATTTTCCATGTTAATGGAAATGATTTAAGTTTTACAAATCAAATAAAGCATAAAATAATTACAAAGGACGAAATTCACGTTTATACAAAAACTTATAGATACCCTGAAGTTCATCGGGACGAAGTAAATAATCAAATTCAAGAAATGCTAAAACAAAACATCATACGTCCTTCATATAGTCCATGGTCCTCACCCATTTGGGTGGTATTGTTATTGATTATCGGAAACTTAACGAGAAAACCGTGGGGGATCGTTATCCATTGCCTAACATTACCGATTTGTTGGATAAGCTGGGTCGCTGTCACTATTTTACAACTTTGGATCTTGCATCTGGATTTCATCAAATTGAGATTGATGAAAGTGATACTCAGAAAACTGCGTTTAATACTTAAAATGGTCATTACGAATTTTTGCGTATGCCTTTTGGCCTAAAAAACGCTCCAGCCACTTTCCAAAGGGTAATGGATAATATGTTGCGTGGAATTCAAAACGATAAGTGTTTAGTCTATATGGACGATATTATTGTTTTTAGCACAAGCTTGCAAGAGCACATCCAAAATTTAAGGGAAGTTTTTAATAGATTACGCCAGTCAAATTTTAAGATTCAAATAGATAAGTCGGAATTTCTAGAAAAAGAGGTTGCTTATCTAGGGCATATTGTGACTCCCGAGGGTGTTCGTCCTAATCCCGATAAGATAACTGCTATCCAAAATTATCCAATTCCGAAAACTACTTAACAAATCAAAGGATTCCTGGGATTGTTAGGTTACTATCGTAATTTTGCTAATCTAACCAAACCGCTAACTAAATGTTTGAAAAAGAGTGCAGTTATAAATATTGAAAATCAAGAATATATTAATTGTTTTAATCTATGCAAAAATGTATTAACTAATGAACCCTTGTTGCAATATCCAGACTTTTCTAGACCCTTTGTTCTAACAACGGACGCTAGTCAGTTTGCAATTGGCGCCGTATTTCACAGGGGAAGGTTGGTTCGAATCTACCTATAGCCTATGCGAGTAGGACTTTGAATACTTCGGAGACTAATTATTCTACGATAGAAAAAGAGCTCCTTGCTATAATTTGGGCAGTTAAGTATTTTAGGCCGTACTTGTTTGGTAGAACTTTTCAAATTGTAACTGATCATAAACCTCTTCAGTGGCTTATGTCAGTTAAAGAACTTAATTCTAAATTAATTCGATGGCGGTTAAAACTCTCAGAATATAATTATACAATTGTTTATAAAAAAGGGATTTTAAATAAAAACGCAGATGCTCTTTCGCGAATTGATATAAATGTTCATGACGATCACGATAATCCGATAGATATAGATGAATTTTTAAATGACTTTTTAAAAGAATCAGGAAATCAAAATACCAAAAAATATAGTGAATCCTTAAAAGTTGAGGCCGGATGTATAAGCGATCAAGGTGAAATAATTCAGGAAACCGAAAATGAAGTTAATGAAAATAATGATGACGGAATTACGGTTCATTCAAATATAGAGAATCCCATATTTGGAATTCCCATCATAGAAAAACCAGTTAATTTTGGTAATAACCAAATAGTAATATCAGAAATTGAATTTTCCACAAAATCCAAATCGCGACTAAATTTGAACGAGATTAAATTGTTTAATGGTAAGCAAATGAGGTTGACTGTTAAATTTGCAAAGGTAAATTTTGAGAATGAAGTTATTAAGTTTATGAAAGACTATATAGTTCCTAAAGTAAAGTACCATTTATATTTCGAATCTCCAATTTATGAGAAGTTTAGTACAGTTTTACAGAAACACTTTAAAAATTCGCATATAAATTTTGTACGTTGAACACAAAAACTATTAGATATTCAGGACGATAATGAAGTAATTATAATCATAAATAACAAATCATCGAGGTATAGATGAAGTTGACGCTGAATTAAAACGGAAGTATTACTGGGTTGATATGAGAAGAACTATTCAAAATTTTATTAATCAATGCGAAATATGTTTGGTTTGTAAATACGAGAGACGTTCCTTGAAATTAAAATACAATATTACTCCAACTGCAACTAAACCATTCGAAATATTATTTATCGATAGTATTGCCTTAGAAGGAGCTAAGTTTTTAACTTTAGTTGACTCATTTTCGAAATATACCCAGTTATATAGATTAAATTCGTATCAAGCAATCGAAATCGCTAATAATTTAATTAAGTACTTTTCCCATCATGGGATTCCCAATCAAATAATAGCCGATAATCACTTAGAATTTAAGAACGCTGTCATTAAGGAATTATTAGAATTACACAAAATAAATTTGCATTTTATTAGTTCACAACATCCGGATTCCAATGGAATAATCGAACGAGTTCATTCCACGATTATAGAACATATTAGACTACTTAATAATCGTAAAATCTTTAAAAAGGAAACAATTGAAAATAAAGTAAATTATGCAGTCCTTGCATACAATAATTCAATTCACTCGGTAACTAAATTAAAACCATGTGAGATAATTTCTGGACATTTTAGTGAATCTAATGACCCGTTTAATGTTGATATTCAAGCACAGTTAGTAAATAATTATATAATAAATCATAGGGATAAATTAAAAATAATGTATAATGAAATTAATGAACGAATTCAGACTAATAAGGAAAATGTAATAAATAAAAGGAATGAAACTAGAGAGGACTTGTCAGAAATACCACAAGAAATATTCGTGCAAAATAAACAAAAACAATCTAAAACAAAATATAAATTTAAAAAACAAAATCTGGAAATAATTAATCCCAATTTAAAAACTGCTCAAATTGTAACTAAACATCATAGTACTGTTGATAAAATCCATTTGTCAGATATTAAGAGACCTCGCGTTAAAAATCCAAAAATAAGGAAGCCCACTAAAGGATTTAAAAAAATCTTTAAACTTTGAAAGTTTTGAAACTTGTCTTGGCAATTCAAACATTTCTTTTAGCTCAAATATTACTGAGGTTCATGATAATTTATTCTGTGCCCCTGCTGATTTTTCACTCGCTCACTGCGTGAGTAAAGATTTGCATATGGGTGCAGGCATAGCTCTAGATTTTAAACAGAGATTTGGACAGGTGGTACTTTTGAAGGCACAAAATGCTTCATTACATTCCTTATGTTTTATTCATGATCAGAATAGATATGTAATTTATTTAATCACAAAACTCAAATATTATGATAAACTACTCACGAAGATCTATTTAAAACACTAACTAATTTAAAACACTTTTGTAAAAATAAAAATATAACTAAATTAGCAATTCCAAAATTGGGATGTGGTCTGGACAATTTGGATTATGAAATAGTAAAATCAATGATCCATTATCTTTTTAATGATTTGGCTGTAACAATTCATATCTATTTAGGAATACCTTTAAGTGATAACTCCATTTCAGGTCCCTCATAGGAGCAGTAACCCAAGCGGTGGAAATTACAAATCTAACAGAAAACTTGGGGATTCTTCCAATCAACTTAGGTGTAGCAAAGTTGCAAAGAACTGAACATACGATTGTTCACTATTATAACCTAGAACCCTTATATGTAGAAATTAAAAAATTAAATGTTCGAAGTGAATTCTTAATGAAGGTAGTTGGAATACTTCAAAATTCACTAGAGATTTTGGAAATTATAATAAAATATTAAATTACACAAAAAACTCTATTAATGATAAAATTAATAGCATATCATTACGGGCGCATATAAATAACAAAAGAATGAAAAGAAGTTTGGTCGATGGTCTTGGAACCGTTATTAAAATGATAACCGGGAATCTAGATTCAAATGATGGAGAAAAATATAATAAGATACTGAATCATTTGCAGGAAAATGAGAATAATATAAGAAATCAATTACAAATGGGATATAGCGTAACTACAGAATTAATCAGAAAATTTAATGAAACTTTACAAAATATTGAACACAATGAATTGGTCCTAAGGTATAAAATTATGCAAGTATCCGTGGTACTAAAAGGTCAAATTGAAATTCAGAATGTATTATTTGCTAAGGATTTATATTATCAACTTATTAGCCTTTACAATGCCATTTTGAACATTTTCGAGACTATTGAAAATTCATTATTGTTTTGTAATCTGGGAATACTCTCAAATGTTATTAAACCTGAAGATTTATTTTCAGAACTAGTGAAAATTCTAACTCATTATAACTATCAGCTACCATTAGATTTAAAAATTGAAAATATTATGGATTATGAATCAATCATAAAAGTAAATTGTAACGTTGAGCCAAACAAAATTACTTACTTTCTTTCGGTACCTATCAATTATGAAAAAACTTTTGAACTTTATTACCTAACTCCTATTCCAACTAAACACGGGTTCAATTATGCTACAATTATCCCAAATATTCGGTATTTATTAAAATCAGGAGATGAAGTTTTGCCTCTGAATCAATTATGTACAAAGAGCCCTAAATCTTTCCAATGCTCTTCGAATCTGCTTACAAAGCATCCAGCAGATTGTGAAAAACGTATTCTACTATCCGGAGATGCAAGCAAATGCCAATACACTATTGTTCATATCAAGGACAATCATTTGGAGTTATTACAATTAATCAATCAATATTTAATTGTATTTCCTCGGTTAGAAGAAGTTAAACTTGAATGCCAGAATTAAGTTCAGACGAAGCACTTAATCGGAATCTATCTTGTAAAACATGGAAAATGCAACTTATATTTTCGAAATAAATTTATTAATTACCAAGAAGGCACTTATGGTACCCCAACAATAATTGAGAGTAGCGTTCTTCAAATGACTAACTCAACGTTTAATGGTTTGGAAATTAATCTTAAAAAAATAAACTTAGAAGATATTCCTGTCGTTCAGCAGCTACCCATTGTCCCAAGAACCTCAACACTTCTAGTACCAAGCATTTGGACTTCTATGTTGTATTTGGTAATCTGTGCAATTTTGGGTTATTTCGTACTTCAATGGTTTAGAAGACGACAACAACCAGCATCAAGTCCTTCACCAGGTCCAGCAGCACTTCTGTCTCTCCCAAGGGATGCCAGAATCTAAGGGGGGGGGGGGAGTTACCTACCGTTCACCCCATTCCCACGACATGGAGATCATCGCCGATCTTACGCAGCCTCATGCATGTGTGTGCTTAATCAGCCCTTTTAGTATTTATCTTTATTTTCTATTCCTCTTTTGTAGACTGTAGATTAGGAAAGTTATATAAGTTTTAATTATTATAATTATTGTGCCGAGTTAAATTTATAGAGCAACCATTAACTTGTAACCTCTAATTTTGTCAAGAAAAATAAAAAACCATTTTTAAAAAAAAAAACAACTGTGCTTATTTCATTTACAATAAACATTATTATTTAATTACATAATTTGTTTGTTTTGCTTTTTTATAGATTAATTATGAGTTAACAGAATTGCTCAGTCTTTTCTTGCCTTGCCCCGAAATCACCTTGGCATAGGTTTCCTAACCCAGAAACTAACCTGGCATTATTTATGGAGTGGTTGCGACTTTGCAATAATAATCGGTTGATGGGTTTAAATCCGACAAGTATTTATAAAAATTATCGAATATGTCATTCCCATTTTCTGGATTCTGACTTTACATCTAATAAAAAACAACGATTTTCGGATAATACAATTCCTACATTAAATATGGAAATTGCACCATATATTATTAGATGAATATTATTGATGAAGGAAACGCACCAGCAAATATTATTGAACCCTTTGAATCACGTCCAATCAATCTAGATTTTGTTGAGCCTTCGTGTTCCGGAGAATATTTGGATGCTAACCCCAATGAACTTATGGATTTAAATACACCAATGCGTTCTACAACTCGTCTTTCTGATATCGAACAGCCAACCACAGATAGTGAGTATTTTTATAGTTTATTGGGGTACAACTATACCAATCATGCAAATGATAAACCAAAAAATAATTAATATGTGACAAATCCATCTAAAATTAATTAATATTTAATATTACAATAAAAAACTCACTGTTTAAAAGACATTTTTTATACTTTTCTACTATTTTGATTCCCTTGATTCTATTTTTATGGTTGTAATAAATAAATAAACCTAATTTTTCAAATGGTACTCTTATATTCGGACAGAGGGAGTAATATTTTATATTTTTTTGTACATATACACCTCTTTTTTAAATAATAATGTATTGATTATTATAATAAATGTTTGTGTTGTTATAATAAATTTTTAAACTAAATATTTAATTGTATTTTTTATTTACCTGCCAAGTACTAAACTAATCTGGATATTTATTTTTAAATTAAACAAATAACCAATATACATGTATTTTATTTCATTCACATAAAAATTAAATTACATACAAATTTTTTGGAACATTTTTGTATGTAATTTAATTTTTATGTGAATGAAACAAAATACCAATACTTAAAAGTAGATTAAATAGTACATTCAAATTTGCCGCGTTTTGGAAAAAACTGTGCCCCAACACCACTAGATGGCGCGGTGCGCGTTAACCAAAAATACAATAGAGTTTGCATTCTGTATAATTTTATTATCTGTGATGAACATCTCTGCGTTCCGAAGAGGAATGAGAAGCCCCACCCATTTCGCAGTTAATCGCGCCCTCTAAAATGCTAGGACAAACGATAGTAATAGTGGATTTCCTGTTATCATTACATTCCGCTACCTTAACCAAGCACGTACCGCATTACTTAGTTCAACATACGTTCATGCGAAAGTTGCCGTGGTTAAATGTAAAAGAGAGTGAGCGAAGCTATTAGCTTGTCTACACCATTCCTGTTTGCAAAAAAATTAAACATATTGCAATTAGTGTACTGTAGAATGAAATGGAGTAATATTAAATTTTATAAAAGATAGGTTATCTTCATTTGTGAATGAAATGATAAAATTTTGATATATTTCTTCCTTTACATAAATAATTATCCCACCACCTTTTTTATTTTCTCTTGAACTAAAAAGAGCATTATGATTTGGTTAATTATAAAAATTTACTTTATTTGTATTCAACCATAACGCATATAATGTCACGAAATGAATTTAATTTAAATATTATTACTTCAAAGTTTTCAAATATATTTTTTATACTTCTAATATTTAAATAAAAAAGTTTTAATAATGAAATTAAATTTTTATTATTATAATCGTCCAAATTATCAAAATGAAATTGATAATAATCTTTAATATTATTAATATTCATATTAGTCCGAAAATTTTCTCAGTCTTGTTTATTTTATGCTGCAGAATTCTGCAGCATCCTTCTAAAAAAACGTCAGTTAATAATTGTAATTTTGGAAAGTGGTTATGATAACACTTATACAGGGTGGTGATAAAGTTTGGAACCAAGGTCATAACTTCCGTAAAATTTTTTTTTGTAAAAATCGCTCAGACAGTTTAATTTTTGTTTTAAAAATGCCATCTTTTGGAATGAAAACGTCACTGATAACTTCACTATGACGTCATCATCATTTTTTTTAAATGGAAACCCCTACTTTTTTTACACATTTATCATAGACCTTTTTATCATATTAATGATCACATAAAAATATTTAAAAAAATTTCAACCTTTTTTGAAAAAAAAAATAAATTTACTCAAAAAAAATATTATTAATTCTCAATGAAAATAAGGCAAGAAAAATAAATTAAACTAAGTTTTAGTTTAAAAATAACAAATTATTATTGAAAATATTCGAATTGTTCTTCTTTACACAATTGGAATTTTCTTAAAACTAATTTTAAATAACTTTTAATGAAAAGGTAATTAAAATAAAATGTTTGAGTAATAATAAACTTTAAACAAAATTGTAATTTATTATAAATTTGAAAAAACTTCGACATAATTGTAGGTATTGGTCACAGGAAAATCCTCATTGGGCCGTAGAATCCCAGTCAAAGACAGGGAAAGTTAAATGTATGGGTGGGAATGATTGGCAGACGTTTTATAGGACCTTACTTTTTTAATGATAACCTTACTGCCGAAAGATACTTGAATTTTTTGCGGACTGATTTGCTACCAGTTTTACTTCGTATTTTCCCCAATTATGAAAATCATTCCTAACCAAAACATTTGGTTTCAACAAGATGGGGCTCCTCCACACTTTGGCAGGGCGGTGCGAGAATTCCTTAACACCACGTTTCCCAACAAATGGATAGGTCGGAGGGGACCAATTGAGTGGCCTCCGCGATCTCCCGACCTAACGCCCTTAGATTTTTTTTGTGGGGACATTTAAAATCAAAAGTTTATTTCAATAGACCTAATAACTTACAAGAATTGGAGCTTAGAATTAGGACGGAATTGCAACAAATTGACGAAGAAGCTATTAACTCATTAAATATCTTTAAAAAGAGTGAGTTTTTTATTTTAATATTAAATTCTAATTAATTAATTTTAGATGGATCTATCACATATTAATTTTTTCATTAATTTTATAATCATTAGATTTATGATTTTGAGAACAAAAGGCACAAGTATCATGTTCCACTTTGCAGTTTTTTGTTTTATGGTTCTACTTGAAACATTTTTGACATTAAAGCATATTAAAATGTTCCAAACAATAGTATAAATTCCAATATGAAGTTGATATATTTGTAAACTAATTTCTTAAGTTTTACAATTTGTTTTATGAAGATATTTCATTTATTATTGTATTTTGATTTGTAACTGTGAATAATATTAATTTCATCAGTATCTTCAAAATTATGATTTAATGAAATTAATTCTTCTTTAAATTGTTTATTGTCATAATTATGAGATAGTCCTTTAATTATTATTATTATCTAGGTTCGCGCATTTTTGTTTTATATATTAAATATTCTGATTCCAGTTCCTTTTTTGCTAATTGTAAATTAAATAATCTATTAGTAGAATCCAAATTTTCACTTTTAATTAAAATGCCCCCATTATTTGTTTCTTTCAATAATGTTATTCCTGCTTTTGCGGTACATGGTTTTATTTTTCCTTTGTGTTCTCAGTTAATGCACTATTTTAATCATTTTTTGCTTTTATGATAATTGCTGGTATAGTGCTTTTAAATTCAACTTTTTCTATTATCATTGTCGTTTTTTATATGATTATATTGACTAACATCGGCATAGTTTTTAGATGTTGAGGGTTTTTCTAGTTTTGATTTTAGCATTATAGTTTAATTTTCTAAGGTTTTAATTTTAAAAAGTAATAGATGATTGTTATTTCTTAATTCTTTGATTAAATACTTCATGTTGTTAAACGTTTCCATTTTATAATCGGTTTCTATATGTGATCCTTTATTGGTTAATTCTGTATTTATAATAGAATTTTGTGAAAGCAAATTATAATTTAATAAATTTGTGATGTCACATTTGTCACAAATAAAATCGATAAATTTTTCTTTTTTGTATCTGTTAATTGTTTCATCGGATAGTCTAGATTAGAACAAACTTTATGTATCCACTTTTCTTCCAAAAACTTCGTGTTCGTTGTATTTAATTTGATAAAAAATAGTTTGTAGCCTTATCGAACAGATTTATTTATTAAAAATTACATTTATAAAGTGCCAACGTTTCGAAACTGGTTAGTTTCTTTTTCAAGGCTAGAAAGAAATTTCACAATTAAAATCTTTAAATATAATAATAAAATATTTCACTACTGCTAATAATATTTATACAATTTATTAAAAAAATTTGTTCATCGCTAAGTTTATAAACTTATAATATTCTTTATAATTAAACTAATATAATTAATAATTAATAACTAAATTAAAGTAAAAAGACTCATAACTGAAGTGGCAGATCTCTCTCCACCTTATAAAATAGTACATAAGCATCACAACTAACAATAGTTTCTTTAACAATTTTTGTCACTTTTGAATCGTTAAATGCATGCCATGTATGTGTGTAAGGGTGTTTACAATAAGCGGTATAATGTCCACTATAAGGTGTGCCACTATGGTTACTCAGAGCGTATAAATTATAATTAAATTGTATTTCTGGATCGTCGCAGTAATTTTTCATATTTAATCCCTCCAGAGGAAATTCAACATTAACATTCAATTTAGGTCTTATTTGATCTGTAGGTGAAAACCTTTTCAAGTGGATTACTAAAATTTCAGGAAGTTTATGAATCTTGAAAGACTTTGTACACTTCCTTTTAATTTTGCACTTTGAACAGGTAGGCTTTTCATCACAATCTAAAGTTTCCTCACTTGTAAAGCCGTCAAGGCACTGAGTAAGTAGTATGCGCCCTGTTTGTTGAGGTATTGAAAGTGATAAGTCCCAGAAAGAATCAAATGTATTTGAGCAGTGACCACAGTGGGTACATTTAAGAGTTGACTTTAATTGACAAACAAAAATATCTTTTAGCTTGGAATTTTCACTTATTAAATTACTCTTCAAAAATTTATTCTGTGAATCACTTAATTTTCTATTCATTTCAACGTGAATAGGTGATTGTTTTCTAAATGAACTGACATCCTCATGTAAACCTTCTAATAAATATCTTAGAAATTCTTGAGCATCCTGCTGTGAATTGTCTGTCAAGTGTGGAGCAAAACGTTGAATTTCCAATTTAAAAGACTTTATATTAATGACACAATCTGAAGAATCTTCTGACCACAATTCTTTAATTACAAGCGTGAATGCTTTTATTAAAGATCCTTTCATCCTGGAGGAGGTAGTGTTGATATCACTTACATAAGAATCATTTATGAAATATTCTAAGAGGGGTTTTGTGTTAGAGAGGCACTGAATCACAGAGTTCATGAAACAAGTGTTTCCAATATCGTGTATTCCATTAAGACCCATCTTATTTATACAGAAATTTAAACAGTTTTTGGGTATTTTCTCCTCATTCTTCCTGCTTTGTGAATTAATAAAAAAATCTTTATCTAAGCAGTTTTTCCGGAAAATTTCGGTGTTAGTTGCATTTTTAGATATTGGTGAACAATTTAATATTGGCAAAGATGTTAAATTATTGGAATCTGAAGAAACTCTTGATGAAAAGTGAGTTGGAGGAAAGTAAATGTCTTCAAGAGAATTTTCATTTGGAAAGAGTTCCAAAAACAGATGCAGCATTTCCTCTTTGTATTGCAATGCTAATTCTTTGAATGAGAAATGATGTTGATCTTGCATCTTTGGTTACGTTTTTAATTTTTTTCCCAAATCTTTTATAAATTGTAATCCAAGGGATCCCCAAACGCCAAAAGTCTCAATGCTAATTGGATAAAAAATAAAATTCCTTGAAAGATTACTATATTTAGATATTTAATTTTTTTCTCCAACTAAAGCAACCGCACCAGTGGAATTTGATGAAGATTTTATATACGACGGAGCCATTGTGTCAACACAAGTAAAGTCCCATACCAAAGGTTTACCTATACTCCACGGAATCATGGTCATTCCATCAGGTCTTTTCCCGTCATCCCTGCTAGTTCCCAATGGTTCCAAAATAGAAGGAATACCCGAAGAAATGAGAGCTCTTTTAATTAAGTCATTTACTTCATGATGTCTAGAAAATCTCCCTGCGCTGAATTTGCAACTTAAACCATGTAAACCATCTTCATTAACCAAAGTACCACAAGAACATGTATGTGGAACACAAACAGAAGTACCAAGACGAAGACCAATTGATATTCTAAAACAGTTATCATCCAAAAAAGTACCCAAAGATGACACTGGCAATGCATTAAGCCAAGCACCTGATTCTTTAGACAATAAACCATTAATGCGAGATTTCTTTAATAAATTATTATCTGACGAAGAAATAAAGTCATTAAATATCAAATCTAAAGGAGGAAGATCCCATGCTCTCTGCATACTTTTCTCTGATGGTTTTAAAATTATATTAGTTTTTGAAGTCCAAAGAGATTCACCAGCATTGACATCATTATCTATAGTTGAAGAAAAAATTGGAGGCAAAATCTCTTCAATTTTCTTGATAGATCCGTAGAAAGATGAAAGAAAAGTTGGCAAGGATAATGAAGAAGCCAAGCGAATTCCCAATCCACATTTTTTAACAGGAAGCGTAGCTTGGAGCCAAACATCTTCAGTAAAATTATTATTGGTAATTTTTTCTAATGAACATTTTAATATTCCGTCGAAACAATCAATTCCAGAAGGATCATGCCAAGTAGGGCTACATCTTAACAAATAAATTAACTTCGGCATTGCTAAGCAATTTTTAAGAAGAAAAAAGGCAACATGTGATGGTAGTTTTAACAGGCGAGATGACATAAGTTCCAAACTGTTTGATTTTTCTTTCAAGGAATTTGTAAGAGCACTGTCTGTTAGAGGAGTACCAAGTAGAAACCAATCTGGTTTTTCTAAGATCCTAATACCTGGTGCAAGAGAATTAAAATCACAAATGATTTTTTGCTCTATTTTATCCAAAAAAAATAATTCACATTTTGTAAAATTTAATTCTAAACCAATTTCATTGGAAGCAGAAATGATTTTCTTTAAATTTTCAATAACGACATTAGACTCGTCTCCAATCGAACCATCATCAAGATACCAAGTATTATATTCAGTTGAGATTGATTTCGTTAATTTATCTATTCCCAAACAAAAAATAGCAGGACCAAGAGGATCTCCTTGTTGCACACCTTTTTCAGATAAAATACAATTTTCACCAAACATAAGAAAACTGTAATCTTTATAACATTGCAGAACAAAGGGTCCAATTTGTGGAAGTGTGTTAAAAATAATATTCAAAAATGTGTTTCTATTTAACATGTTAAAAGCATTTTTAAAGTCCAATTTAAGGAATACTTTATTTAAAGGGTTTGGATGTTGCAAAAGATATCTTCGGGCTGAATGAATCACAGCTTCGCAACCGCATTTACTACCAAAACCAAATTGTATTGGCCTAAAAAGTATCCCAAGCTCATCTTTAATTTTGTAACAACATAGTTTTGCAACTAATCGACGAAAAAAAGTCCCGACTGCAATAGGTCTTAATCCTCCATCTTTTTTTTGCAAAGCACATAAGGAAGCACCATATAAAATAGGGCAAATATAGTCAATTACTTTGCCAGAAAGCATTAAATTGCAAAGATTAGTAATCGATGATAACAGATTTTTACCTGCAGAACCTGAACTGTAACCAAGCATATCAATTATATGTGATGGTCTTAGAACATCTAAACCACCTGCAGAATCCATATTAAATGATTTAATAGCCGAAAAAACTTCTTCTGTGGAGACTTGCACAGGAACAATATTGTTAACATCTGACATAATATTAATTTTTTCATTAGACTGAGGATGTTTAGACTGAAGAGATTTCAGAATTGAGGAGTCGTAACCAGCAAAAGAATCATCAGAACAAATAATTCTGACCGCACCAGAAAGGTCACCATCTGAAACTTTGCCCAAAATTTTTTCAATAAATTGTTCCTCATTGTTCTTACTTTTCTTATTAGAATTTCCAATTTTATGGACAGTAGGAATAATACTTCCTTCATTTAAATTTTTTAATATAATCTTAGTCAATGAACCATTCTTTGCTGATTTGTTTTTGGGAATATTGAATGAATTGTAAGAAAACATTAAAAGATTATCCCAGGAAGTTTTTGAATTTTCTTTTACACATTGGTCAATAATCTTAGACAAAGCAGATGCAGATAATAGTCTAGCTCCTTTCGGAATACGTTTAATAATATTTGAATGACCTTTCAAATAAGATAAAAGTTCATGAAGTAGATTTTCAATACTCTTTTTTTCTGGTTTTAAAACATTGTTGTTTTCAAAATGATTTTTGTGAGCTTTGGACATGTGAATGTTGACTTTCGAAAATAAACGTCCACAAATCTTGCATTCTGTTTTTGAATTGCTTTTAATTTTCTTCTTCGAAGGTCCAGCTTCATTTTCTGATTCCATGACAGATGACAGAAAATGTCAAAAATAATATTTTCAAAATTCTTGCAATATACCAATATATAATAAATTTTTCAATTCTTCAATATAATTAAATAACTAAAGTATCCAAAAATGATAAAACTTTTCTTAAAAAATACCATAAATATTAATAAATAGATTAAAAAAGGGGAGTAAAATTTTCTTGACTGTGACAAACCAATTGACAATTATCTTTTTTTCAATTTAATCTACATTCAAAAAAGGTCATTAAAACAATTTACCTGTTTATGAGTATTTTTAATTGTCACAAAATCATTTGTTCCATTGAATTATCATCAATTTGGTTGAGTCATTAAAATGGATGTTTTATTACACATTGTCTGGATGTTAGACCACATCATTTTTTTTGGTTTTTTAATACCTATTTGATGGAATTAAATTATTTACACTTTTAGAGAGGTATTGGAGCAACTTTAAACTTATCAAGCATGTGATGTGACCAAGCAATAGTACACGATTGAATTGATAAAATATTCTTTTAAACTTATTACGAATAATATTTATTGTTATAATTTATTGGTATGTTGGGTTGTATAGGTCACATATCTAAAAGGTGGCAATATATTTTACTTAATCCCGCAATATCAGTTTTGTTATTAATTGCTTTTTCATTTTTTTGGATGTAGATCATTTCTTTCATTAAACGTTTTTTCAACACTTTCTCCTGGTCTAAAATTTTAATTTTGTCAAAATCAAAACAATGATTTGTAGTAAAATGGTGTGTGCTTAAGGCAGTTTTTTCGTTTTTGGTTGAATTTTTCTCCCTACAATATAGATTCTTTTTTTTTGAGGTTTTGTTTAGTCTGCCGTATGTATCCACATTTTACATTCTCCGTTACATTGTATTGAAAATGTATCTTTTCTAATTTTTACGGAGCAAATTCCAAATGTCTCTACGCTCATTTTTGACATAATTTAATTTAATAAAACCAAAATACCTATATAAAAAGATGAAGTATTTAGATAGTAAACTTGAAATAAAAAAAAAGACTTATGCCCGCATTCAACGATGATCTCAAAATTTAAGAAATGCCTAAGTTTTAAGACTATAATAAATAAATATAGGTTATTTATTATATTTACCAAATACATACATTATTTATAAGATATATAAGAGTTTAAACATAGGAGATTGTTTTAAAATTTAACTGCCAAATTTTTAAAGGTTATTGATACTAGGACTAATTTTGTGTCAGTATTATTTAAGGGAAATAAAAGTGTTATCGATTTCGATGCTTATAGATTTTAGTCTTAATACATAGAATGAATTTTATACATTTCTATGGTAGTTCTCCAATGCTGTTTATACGAATTGTTGAATCTAAAAAAATCGTGTATACTCCCTGGAAATCTTGCATACACGTTTAATATTTTAAGATTTAAATCGAATATCTAATATAAATAAACAAATTTGAAGATTGATGTTAAATATTTGAATCGTTAATTATACTAATAAAAAAAACAAGAATTGCTTGTATCCAACTTTATTATAACTTTAAACGACTACTTTCGGGCTAACCCATCATCAGGTATAAATAATTATATTCATAAAATTATCAATATTCAATCATCTCATTGTTGAATTAAATTGAATCATATATTTATGATTATAAATGTCTTTCACCTAATGTCGCACAAAACATATCTTATTAATTATTAATTTATATTTAAATAATTATAATCATAAATATATGATTCAATTTAATTCAACAATGAGATGGTTGAATATTGATAATTTTATGAATATAATTATTTATACCTGATGATGGGTTAGCCCGAAACTAGTCGTTTAAAGTTATAATAAAGTTGGATACAAGGAATTCTTGTTTTTTTTATTACTATAATATAAATACCTAAATTATTTAGAGTAGAATTTGGGACAATAAATGGCCATCTAAACAAAATACTATAGTCGGAAAAAAAGTGAGTGAGTGAGTGAGTGATGACCTTTTCAGTTAACATACAAATGTTCTGCATAAATGGGATGATTCGCATTTAGTCCCAAAAAAAAACATCGGCAGTGCATATTTTGAAACTTGGTGTGAAAAAATTGCAAATACAGTTTTCGTATGATTTTTAGACATTGTTTTAACGAAAATCAAAAAATCTAACTACCAAACAACTAAAAGTACTCTTAATACGCATTAATTTTTGTAAATTCAACTCCCTAGCTTCTGATTTCACCCCACACCGACCCTTCAAAGTCAAAATCGCATCGGGAAACTAAAATATGCGTTGGAAAGAGCTTTCTAGTACTACCACTATGTATACGTATAGACTTTTTTCAATTTCTTAGAAACAAATCAAAATTTTTACCCTCTCAAAACTTTATAATAAAAAGTCGATACATTTTTTAATCCGCTTCGCCTCCACCGATTTTAATGAATGACGGCTCATCTTAAAGGTCCTAGCGTCCGCTTTAACGCAAAAAAAAGGTTCGTGTCTCTTTCTCCTTTCGTTTATATGTTACGACCAAACAACTGTTGAAAATTTAAAAACCTTACTTTTTGACGCAAAAATTCTATGAAAATTTTATTTATCGAAAAATAATTAATTTTGGCAGATCCACTTGGCGTATTAAGACGATTTACGGCTTAAAATTTGCTGAATCCGTTCGTGTGATATAAAAAATGCGCAGTCCAGGACCGAATTTGTACTGGAAATTTACAAATCATTTTCATAAAATAGAACATAAAATGCGCATATTTTTGTTCTTTATCTTCGGTAAATTTTTTAGCTTGCTAATGTCAATACCTTGAATAATCTAAGAAAAGCGAAAATTCGCGGAAAAAATCAAACCCAAACAAAACATTAAAAAATATGAAAAAAAAATATATTCATATTTTGCAAAAACGACCCCCCCCCCCCCAAAAGAAAAATAATGTAAAACTGTTTAAACTTGATCACTTAGTTCCTCTTTAGGTCCCTTAGTTCTTTGACACTAGGTCTAAAATCGCTTCATTTTTGGAAAACGCAGACCTTTTAATTTTTTTCTCCTTTAGCTCGTTGCTATTTTAAAGTTTAGTAGCTCATTCAAAACCTCTTAAATCGAAAAAAAATCGTTTCAAAGATATGTGCCAAAGAATGATTATTTTTCAAGAATCACCCAGGATAAACTGGAACAACACTTCGGGAATGAGATATCCGCAGATTGTACCACTTCCCCTTTTCTAGAAAAGACGATGTTTTTGGAGAACACAAACAGCATAGAAATTTCAAAAATAATAAGGGAGCTAAAGAGCAAGAAAAGTGCGTGTTATGATAATATTCCGACAGACTGGATAAAGCAGGTAGCGGAAACTATAAGTGAGCCGATTGCAGTGCTAATAAATGTGTCTATTGAAACCGGGTTATTTCCGAGTGCATTAAAGTTAGCACCGGTAGTGCCGATACATAAAAGTGGTCCAAATCATGAAATCAGTAATTATCGGCCGGTCTCAATTCTTAGCATTTTCTCTAAAATTTATAAAAAGGTAATATGTGACGGGATGTGGTCATTTATAAACAAATATAAAATAATAGTGCAAAATCAACACGGTTTTAGAAAACAACATTCTACTGAATCGGCGGGGTTGAAACTTGTCCAACAAGTATCAATCTCTTTAGACAATAATAAATTAGTAGTATGCCTATTTTTCGATCTCAGTAGAGCGTTTGATACCATAGACATTAGGTTTATCGAATGTAAGTTATATAAACTAGGTTTCAGGGGCAATGTGTTGAATCTAATTACATCCTTTTTACCAAATAGACAAATATACGTTGAAGTAGAAAAGAAAAAGTCGAGCTCTTTTAACATTAATGAAGGGGTAGCACAGGGTTCAACACTTGGCCCCTTAATATTCCTGCTTTTCATTAATGATTTACCATCTTACATCAAAGACGGATATGTAATAAGCTTTGCTGATGATACATCAGTCATTGTCACCGGAAACAATTATCTAGAGCAAGAGAATAAATGCGGTTAATGTAAGTATGGACTTATGGTGTAGAAAGAATAAACTTCTTCTAAATACTAGTAAGACTGTGACTATACAGTTCTATAATACAAAAGAACCGGAATACCCAATCAGTAGTTGTGGGAATACTAAATATTTAGGAATTCTACTCGATAATAGACTAACTTGGCATTTTCATATCGATCTCGTCTGTTCAAAATTGATTAGTGCATTCTATGCTATCTCAAAGCTTAAAACTCTATTGTCAGCCATAGGCATAATGTCAGTTTATTACGCAATTGTACATTCATATTTAGCATATAATATATTGATGTCCGGTAGGTCGACAGAAAATAAAAGAATACCTATAATTCAAAAGCGCATTATCAGGTTAATATTTAATTTGAAAAAACGTGAATCGTGCAGAAATACTTTTAAGGAAAATAGCATTCTAACAGTAACAGGAATCTATTTGTATAAATGTGCAATATAGGTCTACCAAAATGGAGATGAATTTAAAAAAAAATAACTACTATCACAATTATAGCACCCGAAACTCAGATAAAATTTGCTATACAAAACACAACAGCTCGCCTATGTATAGTGCTGCAAAGATATTTAATCACCTACCGATTCATATAACAGAATGTAAAAATATTGAAATTAAAAAAAAAACCTCAAGACCTTCCTCATTGAAAAGACATTTTACTTAATGCAAGAGTTCTTTTATACTAAATAGTGTACGTTATAGTTGATTACATTAAGCTGTTCTTCATTTTTTACGATGTATTCACTATATTGTTTTATGTTATAGTCGACGTTAAAATTGCTAGTCTATTATCGGATTATAATAAATTATAATAAAATACAACTCAACTGCGCAGAGCCCGCCCTTCAGCCAATACTAACTCTGCTCTGTTAACAATTGAGCGAGCGATGCGCTTCACGCTTTAATAAATTAATAAAGATACGCTACGTTTTGCGCCAGCAGCAGTGTAAAATTGTAAAATTATTAATAATGCCACGAGCATTAATTAAACGGGAAAGAGAAATGGTGGTGAACCTTTATCACTATTTTCTAAGGGAAAGAGACAATGGAGGACCTTTCGAATCAATTCTGGGAATTCAAAAAAGAACAGCAAATGCATTAAATTTATCTTTGAGGACAGTGAATAGGATATGTAAAATGTTCAGCGCTGGGCAAAGTTTAAGTCCCAAAAAGAGGAAGAACTATTTTAAAAGAAAAACAAATAATTTATGTGACATTATTAAAGAGCAGATTAGGAAAATAATCTACGAAATGTACAGCAATAATGATTTCATTACGGCTAAAAAATTGCTGTTAAAAATTAAGGAGAAGAAAATCGCTGATATTGGTTTATCTAGTTTATATAAAGTTTTGCGTATTATGGGGTTCCGATTTAAAAAATTTGATGCAAATAGGGTATTCTTGTGCGAGCAAAGCCACATTGTTCAACATCGAAACAAATTTTTAAAACGTTTCATGCAGAATACAAATTCCGAATTTCCTCTGCAGCTGGTATTTCTCGATGAAACGTGGATTTTTTCTAGTGGATCTGGTACCATAAAAAAACAGTGGACCGACAAAACTCCAGGTTGTTCTAACCAACGAGGCAAGGCTTCAAAAGGCAAACGTTTTATAATTTTGCATGCAGGAACAAAATTTGGTTTTGTTGAAGGTGCAAATTTAGTTTTTGCGTCTAAAAGTAATTCTGCTGACTACCACGATTCGATGAATGCAGAAGTATTCGAAGAATGGTTTGAGGAGAAATTATTAAAAGTTTTAGAGGAACCTTCCTTAATAATCCTAGACAATGCATCTTATCATTCTCGATTGCTTAATAAAAGTCCAACGGGTGCCTGGAGAAAAAAAGAAATTCAAGATTGGCTAGAAACAAAAGGTATTGCGTTTGAAAAAACATTCACTAAAGCTGAATTAATGCATCTAGTGGTGAGCAATAAAGGTCCGAAAGAATTTGCAATAGACAGCCTAGCGAATAGTTATGGTCATGAAATTTTACGCTTGCCGCCTTATCATTGTCATTACAATGCTATTGAATTAATATGGGGTATCACAAAAAACTATTATGACAAACACATAATTTCTTCGAAAGGGACTGATTCAGAAGTTTTGACTGTGTGGGAAAATAGTTTGCAAAGCATAACTGCTCAAATTTGGGAAAACACAATCAGGCACACCCAAGAAGTAATAGAGTCATCTTATAACGATCAAATAATGATTGATGACGTGAGACCTTTAATAATCACAACTGGTGATGATAGTGATAGTAGTTCTAGCGATGATAATATGGATGATGAGGAGTCAAGTGATGATGATGAGATGGACGATTTGCAATAATAATAATTTGCAATATTATTTGTTTTGTTTAAAATAGAAAAGAGGCACATTTATAATTTTCATTGATTTATGAAATAATTTGTTAATAAATAAATTTTATTTTTATATTCTTGTACATTGTTTAATTATTTACAATATTATTTTTAATTTGGCTTTCTCGAGAGCTTAACAAGCACGTCTCTTTGTTGCTCGCCATGATAAAACTGCGTGCGTAAGAGCGGAATGGGCGGAGAAAGTATGCGCGGCTCCGCCAGCTAAGATAATCCTTTGATAGACTAGCAATTGTAACGTCGACTATACTTATGATGTGTTCTCCATTACTTTGCTGTAGTGTATTTGATTTGATTATTATATTTTATGACTATTCGTATCCATTTTATATAAAATAGGTTTTAATGTATATTTTATTTTATGTAAAAACTACTTTTATATGTAAACAAATGGCTTGATGAATAAATGATTGATTGATTGAAGAATGTAAGATTTTTTAAAACAGTTTGGTGTGCAAGTTATTTTATAATCTAAAAAACTTTTAATTTTTTTTGGATTTAAGAAAAATTCTGGCAATACTTTAATTTGCCTTTATTAATGACAAAAATAAGCAAACGGTTAAAGTTATTGACAAATGACAATAATCTTGGATATTTCACGAAATAATTGTTATAACTAATAATAATTAAGTATAATTATACGGCCAATTTACGTAGCTTAAAATTTTTAGAAAAAATTGGCCTACTTTAATATTATGAAAAATTTAGTTAGGAATTCGCCCAATTTCGAAAATGGCTTTTTGATTGACTGATTTTTAAAAATACGTTTAAGTTCTTTTATATTAACGACTCGTAAATCAATATGTATATTAAAGTCACACATGTTTACGATAATTTTGATGCCGAAAAAAATTCCTTGCTGTTCTTAAAATAGTTTTCCTTAAAAAGTGACAACAAATTTTTAATTTGAAAACCAGGCTAAACTAGAGTTTAATATGACTAGTGACTATTTTAATTCAGCGTTAAGTAAATGTATACTGGGTGTTTAGTATTTTTGCGGAACATTTAGTATTCTTATAGAGCGTTTGATGTTTTTACTAAGCAGATCTATTTGTTACTAAGCGTTTAGTAATTTTATATTGAACATTTAGTATTTTTTATGAACATTAAATTTTTTATTAAACAATTAGTTCTTTAATCGGTGCTTGAAGAAAATACCGGGTTAAATACGTATTAAATAAAAAACAATTTATTTTATTATTATGTAAAACAACTTTTTGGTCTTTTTCGGAATTGTTTTATTCTAATGAAATTAATACATAGAAAACGTTTCGACCTACTTTGAGGTCATCATCAGTCCTAAAAAGGTACATAATTAACATTTATGACATCTACAATAAAAACTAAAACTATAAAAATTATAAAAAAAATTTTTTTAAAAAATTGAGCAACAATTTTAGTGTTGAAAAACGTGACATATGTTTTTTTATTATACAAATTATTTTTAATCAAGTTGGAAAATGGTTTGGTTGTTTACCTTCGTATTGTAAAATATTAGAATAACGTCTAGAGTAGTATATGTAACAGGCGTTGTGGAACACAATTGAAACAATCAAACAGTGAAGCATTTACTTCTTTTTGCTAACTAAAATTATTAAATCCATGTGATAAAATATGGTTATGTTTTTGTAAATTATTTACCTGGAGCATAAATACGTCTACCGTATGCGAAATAATTATCAACTTAACTGAAATTTTGTTAATTGGTTAAAAAGAATCCCCTTAATCAAACTATAAAAAATACTGATGTTGTTTTAAATAAGTTATTGAACTGTAGTTACATAGATGAAAAACAATTTTCAAAATTAAAAATCAAACATCCCAATATACCAAAAATGTATGGCCTTCCAAAGCTTCACAAAACGAATAGACCTTATAGACCTATTGTATCATGTATCAATTCAGTAAACTACCACCTCCAAAAGTTTACAGCGGACATCTTAAATAAATTGAAAGACACGTTCAAACACAACATAAAAAATAGTTACCAACTACTAGACAAAATTTCCGACGTAACCATACCTCCTGGCCATAAATTGGTTTCTTTAGATGTAGTCAATCTTTTTTCCAACATTCCAAAAGAATTGGTAGTTGAGGCCATTAATTTAGTATGGGATGACCTGAAGGTTCATACAACAATAGACCTTTCGACCTTTTTGGAGGTTATAGAAAGTTTTTTCAATAATAGTTATTTTTGCTTCAATAATGCTTATTACAAACAGATATTTGGATGCCCAATGGGGGCCCCAATCAGCCCAATATTTGCAGAACTAGTGGTAGATCTTGTTTTAAAAAAAGCGCAAGAGAAATTACCCTTCAAACTTCCCTTTCTATACATCTATGTTGATGACGTTATCACTTTGATTCCTGAGAACCAATTGGATGTCGTTATAAATACTTTCAATTCAGTTAATTCCCATTTACAGTTCACCATTGAAGTTGAGATCAATTGCAGTATTCCCTATTTAGATTTACGATTAATTAATTCCAACCAAAAAATTATCACAGATTTGTACAAAAAACCTTGCGACACAAATCGGGTACTTAGTTTTCACAGTAGTCATCCTTTAAACCAGAAAGTTAACATAGTTACTCAGATGTATAATAAAATTATCAAACTTAGCCATGAAAGTTTTTGGGAAAAAAATATCAGAGAACTGAAGATGACTCTATCTCAATATCATTATCCGCCAAAATTGATTAATAGAATCATAAATAATAGTGTCATAATTAATAATCCAACCAACAATTCCTCACCAAAGATATATTTTGGAATACCATACATTAACAACTTATTCTATCAATTAAAAAAGTCTTTAGCAACCAACAATTCAAGTATAGTTGGTTATCAAACCAAAACAATAGGCAATGTCTATTCAAAATTGAAGGACAAAGATGAAGACTCAGAAAAATTTGATTTGGTATATTTGATAAATTGCAAAGGTTGTAGTTGTAGTTATGTAGGACAAACATCCCAAAGGTTAAAGAGCCGAGTCCAACAACATGTAAGAGATTGTAGGATTGCCAATGCAAGTAAGAGGGAAAAGACAGCACTTAGCCAACACAGATTTGAAACAAACCATGAATTTGATTTTGAAAAAGTTAAAATTTTAGACATCGAACATAATTACAGAAAACGAATGCTAAGTGAAATGATTCATATCCAAAAAAATGAAACTGTAAACTATAAATTAGATACCCAAGGTCTCAGTAGACTTTATTGTCATATATTACAAATGTAAAATTAACAACATATTTAAATAGTGGTTCCCTCTTTTTTGTGTTTGGTTTTGTTACTTCTCAACCATTCGTCTTGTAATTAATTTTAAGTGTATAAGTGGTTGCGTTCAAACAAAAATTTTTAAACTGTCAAAATTTGGAATTCTTTTTTAAATTTATCTATATTTGACATACCACCCAAAAGTCAAATGTCAAAAAGTTGTTCCACGTGATTCTATTAAAAATTATAATAATTAACAAAATTTCAGTTAAGTTGATAATTATTTCGCATACGGTAGACGTATTTATGCTCCAGGTAAATAATTTACAAAAACATAACCATATTTTATCACATGGATTTAATAATTTTAGTTAGCAAAAAGAAGTAAATGCTTCACTGTTTGATTGTTTCAATTGTGTTCCACAACGCCTGTTACATATACTACTCTAGACGTTATTCTAATATTTTACAATACGAAGGTAAACAACCAAACCATTTTCCAACTTGATTAAAAATAATTTGTATAATAAAAAAACATATGTCACGTTTTTCAACACTAAAATTGTTGCTCAATTTTTTAAAAAATTTTTTTTTATAATTTTTATAGTTTTAGTTTTTATTGTAGATGTCATAAATGTTAATTATGTACCTTTTTAGGACTGATGATGACCTCAAAGTAGGTCGAAACGTTTTCTATGTATTAATTTCATTAGAATAAAACAATTCCGAAAAAGACCAAAAAGTTGTTTTACATAATAATTTACATTAATCGGAACAAAACTTTCCACCTCAATCAATAATTTATTTTATCTTAATTTTTGTAAAATCAATCCATCTAAAATCAAGGTAAATAAAATAGTTTTTCGGTTGTCGGATACAATTTTTATTAGTCAATAATTTACATTATTGTCATTGCCAACGTTTCGCTCATAAATTTTGGGTTTTACCAAGGCTAAAAAGACAAAATCAAATAAACACAAGAAATAGGTACATGGACAATTAAAAGGAGAAGAACCCAACTATAGATTATATTAAATGATGAAGACAAACACATTAATCAGCTAAGTTATTGCTTACCTTTGAAATTTATGTATTTTAACTAATAAATTGCAGCACACGATTATTTATTATTGTAGACAAAATTTAACCACATTTTCAATTGTAAAGTGAAACTAGTAACTTTTTGAATATCCAATTCATTAATAATTTTTTATTGAAAACAATAAAACATTAAACATTAAATTTTCAGTGTGCAATTTCATAATTAAGAAAGTTAAACTGTTTTTTAAGACAAAAATTTTGCTTTTCATCGCAAAATTATTTAAACCTGCCATCCAATAATTTTATCTGAATTTATTTTAATGTTATTTAAATTGATGTGGATACAAAAATTCAAATAATCAAGAAATTGATTATTGTGCCTAAATTCCAATTTGAAATACAAAACGTTTTTGTTTTTTAGTTGATACGTCAGATATTACCAATAGAGTTACTTTAAGTAAACTCAATTAGCAAGGAATAATCAGTGATGTCATCCCAATTCATCATTTGTCAACTTTTGGGTGAAGTAGTGCAAACCCAAAAAATTAAAGAAAACAAATAAATGAAGTTATAAAAATTTCTCAAAGTCATAGCCATTTTGTGCCAGATAGTACCCCAACCTATCGTAAAACGAACCAATAACTTTGTTTAATGTTTCTTCAGAAATTGAATTTGAAACGTTGGTTATTCGTTCTTGAAGTTGTTGTAAATTTGTAAACGGGTCTCTTTGATAAATTTCATTTTTTAAATAACCCCAATAAAAGAAGTCAAGTGGGGACAGATCTGGTGAACGAGCTGGCCAAGACAGTGGTTCGGTGTATGTTCCAATGCATCGATGAGGAAATTGTTGCTCAAGAAAATGTCTCAAATTAAGTGAGTTGTGAGCTGGACAACTATCCTCTTGAAAATAAATTTGATTGAAATCTACATCTGGCAGTCCTTGAATTGCAGGTATAACAATATCTCCCAATAATTGAAGAATTTTTGGGCATTTAAAGTACCGTCGATGTAGAATGGATGCAACAATAGCACGATGTTCATTACGTTCAGACCAATATCTCACAACTGAAGGATTGTGCTTTCTCTTAAGTGGAAATTTCGATTCGTCAGTGAACAAAATATTCTTCAGAAAAGTTTCCTCAGAATTGGCCTACTCCATCGTATTTTCGCAAAACAACATTCTACGAAGTTCATCTACAGGATCCTTTAGTTCTTGACAGGTACCATACTTAAAAGATTTATAACCATGTTTTTTTAAAATACGATGAACTGATGAATACGAAATATTGACTTCTTCAGCTATATCACGAACGGATAAATCAGAATCGTTATCAATTGCTGCTAAGACCAACAAAGTTTTTTCATCAGAAACAATAGGGCCACGAATGTTTGGATAATTCTGAGGTATCTTAAAAACTGAGCCTATGTCTCTAAATAATTTATACACTCTAAGTGCAGTATTTTTGTTTGGAATAGGTCTATCTGGATATTTAACGGAAAACAAATCACAGACTTGTTGTGCACTGTTTCCTGCAGCATACCACAAAACCATATCAGTTTTTTCTAATGTCGTGTAACGATTCATTGTAAAGAAAAAAGAAAAAGTTTGCTTTATCAATAAACAATAATGAACGACTAATAAGAGTGACACGACTTGAGCCGTGAAGCTTAGTTGAAATGTGAAAATGCCTGTCTGCGCGTAGACGTCGGAAATTCGCCTCTCGGTAATTTTTTTCTGTTCAAAAAATAGTTTAACTTTCTTAATTATAAAGCTGCGGACTGAAAATTTAATGTTTTATTGTTTTAAATAAGAAATTATCAATGAATTTGATTTTCAAAATGTACCTAGTTTAACTTTACAATTAAAAATGTGGTTAAATTTTGTCTACAATAATAAATAATCGTGTTGCGAGTGAACGCGATAGAGACCGACGGCCCGGCCGTCTAATTCCGCTTGAAACAGCAATGTAAATTTTGTACCTGTTCCATATGCGCTGCGAATAAAAACTGATTTCATTGTTTTGAAAGTGTTTTGCATTACTTTACTTACTTTTAACGTCACAATGATTGATTGTCTAAATAAAAACCCCAACTACACATTTTATTAGAATTAGATTCTTTGGTTTTAATTCCGATATTGATTAGGATTCATAACGAACAAGAACTTAGTTTATTTTATTTCAAGTGTTGTGAATTACTTTTAGTTTTTAAAAATAATTGTGTAAGTAATCACAATAATTATGAATAGGTTTTATTAGATTTTGGTATTTTGATTTTAATTATTTTACTCAATATTAAAATCACAACTTTAAGTTAACTTAATTTAAAGTAAATGCACATCCACACAATTTTTTATTTAATTTCAATCAGTTTTATGTCAAATCTAGAAAATTGCGATACCAATAAAATCAATTAAATTACAGCTTTATCATAAACCTTTAAATGACAATAATAAAACGAGATTTTAAATTAAAATTTACACGTACGTAAAATTTAGGATGTTATTATTTGGTAATTAATAAATTTGTTTCCTTAAAATTATTAAAATCTAAGTAAAAATTTTTATCGCGTGTGGCTTTTACTTTTTAATTTTGTAGCGCGCTTAGAATGGGCCCGCTAGAACGATCGTCGCGGCTGCCTTTAGTAGCCTACGCGGGTCGTCTCATTGCCGCAGAAACAACCTGTATAAGGCACAATATACAATTTAAAACAAAATATAACAGTGAAAAATTAACAAATTAACAATCACAAGTAATGTGTTACGATGTGAAATCAACACGCATACAATCACTCAGCTGTTTTTTAAAGTGATTAAAGCCTGATTGAAATACAGGGTGTCCCATTTTAATAAATCCAGCTGAATATGTTGAAAACGAAGCGATATTTTGGTCTTGGTTTATGCCAAATAATATCAAGTTTTATTTAGTACCTTTTTATTCACGTTTTAATTATCTGTGATTGCGTAATTCGAGCATCGTTTAGATTATCGCTCCGCCAGTTTTTTTGGGAGCGTCTTTTTGTGAGGAAACCCTCAATGGAGGTAATTTACTTCCACGTGTTTTTGGGTTTATTTTAATATCAAACTTTTAGGGTTTTTACTGAGGATCAAGCATCCAATTTTGAGATTGGAACTAGATGATCTACACTAGAAATTTGTATGTTTCTAAGGATCAACCATTTATTTTTGGGATTAGAACTAGACAATGTCACTAGAAATTTGTATGTTCCTAAGGATCAACCATCTATTTTTCGGGATCTACACCAGAAATTTGTGTTTTATGGGTCCAAAGCAGTCCAGAGACCAACAATTTCCGTGAGTGGGCGTTTTGACTCCAACGATTTGGTGCCCCGGATTGGCTGGTTTAATATTTTGTTTCTTTTAATTCAATTAATTCCAATATTTATTAACAATATTTTACATGAAGGTTCAGAAACGTTTTAAAACGTTCATATTGATAATTTTGCATCTGATCACATGTACATAGTTTTACTAGATAATTACTTGAAATGGGCTAAACTCATTATTATAATTTCATTTGATTTATTTGTTAAGGTGGGTACACGCGACCTATCTTTTTTTATATTCGTAATTTCGTAAAAGTGCATATATACGACGTTTTCAATTTTTATAATATTGGTAAGGTGCTTTTATATAACCTTACCCTGGTACAGTTTCTTTACTTGAGAAATCAAATATATTTTAAGCTTGAGTTTGTTTTTTGTACATAATTTGTGAATTAATTGGTTGCAACCAAGTAATAATTTATTACTTGTAAATTACAAATAGATTTAATTTAATTTATTTTTAATCCAATTTATTTGAGTACAATGCATAGGTACTAGCATACCATTATAAATATTTATTTTTAAAGAATAAACTTTTGTTTTAGGCATTTATACTAATTTTTTTGGCTGGATTTCTCAGTCTTTCAGCCTTGATTTTTTTAGACTGAGTGGCGCCCTTTTTATTATTTAAAATTTTACAAACTCACGACCCCTCACCAAGTCCAAGAGCTGCCATATGCAATGTGTTTTTTAATTTAGCGAACATTATCGTCACAAGTAAGTTAAAGCAACAAAGAAGAAAATAATCACTCAGCTTGTTTTGTTTTAAGTTCAAGTTGGTCACTATTGAGTTTCATGTAAACGTCGGCTTAACCCAATAAAAAGAACCCAATAATAATTATTAAGTTAATTAATGTGCGATCAGACATCTTTCTGTTTTTGTTTAGTTCTAAATATTATTTTAAATAACATCAATAAAATAATATAGACCAACAAGGGTTAATAAGCTGAGGGTCGACGTGAGATTACAAAACGCATTAACAATATCCTCAGGGCAGTCTAAATGTATGCCGTCGACTGACATTTTTCCAGGTATTTCGGTATTATTCTTTAACGTGTTGACATATGACCATACCTTCTTTGGGTCTTTTTTATGTCTTGTTCGGCCTGCACTACAAAACTGTTACGAGCAGATTTAATTAAACGTTTTACCTCTTTTCTGATCTCATCAAATGCCAATTTATCACATGGTTTATTTGTTTTTAAAAATTTTATGCGCAGTTTGTTTTTTCGCTGAATTTGCATTATCAGGTTGTTATCATACCAATCAGGATACCCTTTAGATTTACATCCTGCTTTTGAAAGAGGTACATGCTGATCCAATAAATTATAGATCTTATCATAAAGAAATGTGCATGTTTCATTAACCTCCATTATTTGGTGTAATGGCTTCCAATCAATATCACAAATGTTGTTATTTAACTCTATGAAGTTAGCATTTTTAAAGTTATAACTTTACATTGTACTATGAGCGAACTTCTGGTCTCTGGTATGTTCTAATTTTAAATAACTGGACAATGCAGAATTAAAGGCATCCTCCGGAACAAGCGCTTCATACTCACGCTTAACATCAAGTTTCAAAGTACTGGATGAGAGAATCAGATCCAGTAATCTATCACGGGAGTTATGTATTTAATTATTTTGCTTGAGATCTAAGAGGTCACTAAAATTCCATAAAGAATTTAGAAAGGGAGAGTTTGGATATTCTGGGCCAACACTTTCCTTATAAATTGAGCTGGCGTACTCTTTTATATTGAAATCTCCGATTATAATTACTTAATCCTTGAAGGACAGTTGATCTTCCAATATGCTAAATATCAGTCCGCATGCATTGATGTCAGCGTTAGGTGGCAGGTAAACACAGGCAAAATATATGCTTTCATTTCTCAAATAAATCTTACAAAGTTGCAGTTCCACAGCTGAAGGAAGGTTTTGTTAAATTGTTATTGGTTCAGACTTATATTTATTATTGACCGCTATTAAAACACCGCCCCCTTTTTTACCTATCCTATCACATCTGTAAACGTTATAATTGGCAGTAATTCTCAGAATTAAAAACGCCGGCCGTAAGCCATGTTTCCGTATGAAAAATTATATCAAAGTTGTTTCCGGTAAGGTTGTTGTAAAAGTCAGTTGTTTTGGTGTTAAGACCTCGAACGTTTTGGTAGTATATTAATAGATGTTCAAAATTGGACAAGTTCTGTTGGGTGCTTTTCAGTTTTTTTGAGGTTGATTTCTAGTGATTTTAGGAACATTGTTTATATAGCGAATTCTTAAATCTGTTTCACCACTGCTCTCCCGTTGACGAAGTTCATCAATTAACTGCTTAAACTCTCTTCTTTGGGTATTGGTTTTGTCAGATTGTACTTTAATAGATTTAGGTGAAGACTTCTCATTTCTCAATATTTTCAGGACCATATCTGATGAGTACAACTTGACTTTTAAAGGCCTAGGATTATTTCCTGTATGACCCAATCTATACATGTGACCCGAATCAAAATTACCTATTATTGGCTCAAGTAGTTTTTTACAGCAATATCATTATCACTTTTCTACGCTTCACTTGTGGAGGCTGTTGACTCACTAAGATTGTAGACCATAAGATTGCTTTCTCTTCTCTTTCTGTCTTCAAGTTCACCAATAACATCAAAACTGGTTGGGTTGTTGATTGCTTGTTCTTGGTGCTGCATACCAGTTTTTAGCATAATAATTCTTTCTTAAAGTCTGGTGATGATGGTTTTAAGTTCAAAATTTTCCTTTTTTATTGCTATATTATCAGATTTTAACACGTCCATATTTTTCATAACCAGTTTAATTTCATTAATAGATTCAGTCTGAACTTCGAATCGAGCTGTTAAATTAATTAAAGTGGTGTTAATAGCATTAAGCATTGTGCTTAACTCAGCATTAGATGAATCGTTTTTCCCAAGGTTGCATTGAGTTAATGTTTGTGATGTTTGCGGAAATGAACTTAATGATGAAGAATCACCATCACAGCAAATATACTCGTCCTCGTTTATGTATTTTCCAGTTCGATAATAATTCGCACAGCTAGCATGAAATACCAATGAACACTGTTTGCATGTTACTCTGGAATTTATTACTTTCTTCTTACATCTGGTGCAGTGGTGTGTTTCGTTATCCATTCTGCTAAATCGCTCAGTAATAGCAGTGTCGATGATCAGGAAATTTCGATCTTCAATTTTAGGCAACCAGTTATTCCATAAGGTATAATGTAGGTTGTAGCAGTTAAGGCAACCAGTTATGCAGGAACGTGTATTTTAAGTTGCAGTTTTTTTAAGTTCGTCACCTGGTCAGTAGATGGCGCCTATAATGTTTTTAATTTTTAATCCAAATCTTTAGGGGATGTTTTTAAAAAAATATATTATACAATAAAGTTTATCCCCTTGAGATAACGTATGCCAAGTTTCAGCGAATTCCCATTGCAGATGCGTCCGATGATTAAAGATAAATTTTCAGGGGCACAGGGCTGAATTTGAAGGAGAAAATGAATAATTACGCACTTGGTTTCTGCCAAGATTAATTAGAGTATTAATTAATATATAATAATTTTAATTTACTTTAATCTACACTGTAGCGTAATGTTTTGGTTTACGTTAGGCTCATTAAAAATGCATGGCGAGAAAAATGTGCACTTCCAATAGCTAATTTGACTTAAATAAATTGTTTTTATTTGCAAAATTTATTACAGACAGATGACCCAACGCTCAATCAACACATATATTACAAAAATACTAATTGTTTCAGCCCGTAAATAATATAAACTTTAATTTAATTGACGATTCGGTAAACACACCCGGTCACGTTGCCTGACTTTACGAAGAAAAAATCTAATTAGGAAGATGGAAGAATAGCATGAAGTTGTAAAAACATGAACATACAAACAAGTCGAGGAGAACGTTTTTAATGGAAAACGATGCTGTAAATAATATTATAATTTTTACATGCGAGACTAATATTAGATTTCTTTCTAATTTGGAGGAAACAGTTTTTTACTATACATGGCGTTAAAAACGAAAACTATGTACCCCTTATGCACTGCTACCAAGTAAGGAATCAAAATCTTAAATGATACTTTTTGAAAATATTAAAAATTGTGAAAAAACAACTACCAAAGATTATTTACCGCGCTGAATGCGCAATTCAAAAGTCTATTAATGAAGTTTTTGTTGACAGGTAGCTTGTTGGAAGTGTTGAGGCACAGTATAGGCAACTACCAGTAGCGACACTTCATGCAAATTACATGTTATTTGAAGGGACAATTTTTGGTGACCTTGACGATATATATATGTATACTCAGATGGGCACGCGGCAAATTTAAATTTACGTCAGTTTTTCTAACCATAAAAATGTAACATACATTTGCAAAGTTTTGATTAAAATTGAAGTTTTTAATGATTTTGACAAGCTTAAATGTAATAATATACAGTTTTCATCAATTATTACATTAATTACGGTATTTAAATTCAAATGGCGACGCCTTTAAAATTATTTTGATCATAGAGAAATGTCACCATTTGTAATTTGCAGTTCTAAATTCAATGGTACCAGATACGCACCATAGAAATGGTACTAGGTTAGACACGGGAGAGTGTCGCTACTGGTAATTATTTATACTGTGGTTGAGGATTAATCAATGAAATAGTTATTAAGTCTATTATCCTGGTTTTATTATTATACATACAATGTGATTACACGTTTTAACATTACGGACATTTTATGTCGACTGTCATAAAGTATAAAGTACATCGTTGCCAACATTCACATCATTCAGAAAGTACATTTAAGCGACATCTACATTTATAAGTGGGAATTAAACATGAGTTGATAAATTAACTTCCAATACTCCTCCTAAATTTCTCAACTCATTACAATTTTTGCAAAAATAAAAGAAGTATAAAAAATACAGTATAGATTCGGTAAACATATTAATATTCTTTCTATGATTACAAAAAAAACATATAATAATGTTGATTGAATATAAAATATCAAAACAAATGACATTTTTATTGAAGAAAAAATAAACATACATAAATAACAATAACATTCTTATGAACTTAAATTTTCAGTCACTTTTATTTTGTCTTTCAGATTATTAAAAATTGCTTTTGAAAGCGGTTTTGTAAGTAAGTCTGCGATATTGTCTTGCGATGGGCAGTAAAAACATGTTATTACACCTTTATCTATTGTTTCTTTGATATGATGTGCTTTCACATTTATATATTTAGTACGGATACTAATACGTTCTTCTTTTACAATCCTTAAGCAACTTTGATTATCTTCATATATTATAGTTGGATCTTTCATATTTATGTAGAAATCGTCCAATAATTTTCTTATCCATATGCATTCTTTACTTGTTTCCAGTAAAGCTATAAAGTCAGCTTCAGTTGAGCAGAGTGCAATACAATCTTGTTTTCTGCAAGACCAACTTATCATTTCTCCAAAAAAAAATATATAACCGCTATTGGATTTTCTAGTTGTTTTATGTTCAGCCCAATTAGCGTCTGAATATGCTATAAGTTTATCATTCTTTTTTAAACCCAACCTTAACCGATGATTTGAAGTACCTTTTAGATATTTGATAACTCTTTTCACTTCTTTCCAATATTTTGTAGTAGGTTTTTCTACTTTTTGTGATAAAATGGCAACAGCCGCTGAAATATCAGCTCTTGTATTTATTGAAATGTACAGTAAATGACCAATTGCTTTACAATATTTGTTGTTGTTAGGAATATATTCATCATAATCTTCTTTATAATAATTTTGACTTATCGGTAAGTCACTTATTTTTGCATTTTCTAATTGAAATTCAGATATAACTTTTCTTATATATTTTTCCTGATCTAGCTAATAAAAGTTATTATCTTTTTGGACATTTATTCCTAAATAATTTTTAATTTCACCTAAATTATTAATTGTAAAATTTAGTTTCAAAGCTTTTTCAATTTGGTTGAGAATATTATTGGATTTTGTAGAAATCAAAATATCATCTACATATATTAAAACATAAGCTACTACGTCATTGATTTTTATAGTATATAAACAAGGATTATAATCGCTTTGTCTTAAGCCAATAGCAATTAATGCATTATGTAAAGCATCATTTCATATCTTTGCCGATTGTTTCAAACCATAAATGCTTTTGTTTAATAAACATACCTTGCTTTCGTTTTTCTCTAAACCTGGTGGTATTTTCATGTAGATCTTTTCAGTTAGTTGCCCATGAAGAAATGCTGTTTTTGCATCAAGATGAAAAACTTTCATACCTGTACCGGCCGCAATGCTTAGCATTATTTTGAAAGTTGTTTGTTTTACCACTGGCGCAAATACTTCATCGTAATCAACTCCAAATTTTTTATTAAATCCTTGTGCAACCAGTCGCGCCTTATATTTATTGTTCCAGGCGTCATCAGTCTTGATCTTAAAATCCCATTTACACGATAATACTATTTCGAAAATTAAAGCAAAAGGAATTTCTACTCAACCGAAGCGAAAGTATATAGTCCCGCCACTATTGATTTGCCCGATGTTAATAAAAATGAAATTCGCAATACAATTTATGGCATGTATGTAAACAAGGAGCATATAACTATAAAAAAGTTTTAGACAAAAAATTATATACTCATTCCAGATCATCTTTACACACATTAATTAAAAGTATTGGGTTTTCCTTTAAAAAAGTGATAACCGAAGAGCCCTTTGTGAAAAGCCCGACGTCGGCCAAACTAGGATTAGGTTTTTACGAAAATACATATCAAGTTTAAAACCCGCTTGATTTACTATTTTTAGACGAAACATGGTTGTTTGAAAAGGGTGGATTAAAAAGGTCTTGGCAAGATTCTTAGGCTAAATGTGTAAAACATACATCCGCAAGTGAAGGAAAACGTTTTGTAGTGTTACATGCAGGGACAAAAGAAGGTTTTATCGAAAACTGCAGTTTGATATTTTCAACTAAAAATAAAAGTTTAGATTATCACGACAATATGAATTCGGAATTATTCGAAAAACGGCTTCAAAACTAATTGCTACCAAGTTTGAAAGAGCCGAGCATAAATGTTTTAGATAATGCCTCATACCATTCAAGGGTTCTGCACAAATATCCAACAAATTATTGGTGAAAGAAGGTCATAATAGAATGGGCAGCACTTGTACCTGAAAAGAGGACGCCAATTATCCCGAAACCTTAACTAGGTAGTTCACTAGCGCAGTGTTGTGTACCTACTCGGTCAGGACGATAGGCGTCGTAGTTAAGGTGACAAATAATTAAATTTGCAAGAAACAACTTTAACTACTATACAACAAGTTTATTTGGAGAAAAATACTAACAGTTGGTTTTACAAATATACAGTTACTAGGTTTAACCGACGATGTTGTTCACTAGAACTTGGTAACTTGAAAGAGTGTTTGATGAAAAAGAGTGAGTTCTTCGTGTGCAGCCCTTTTAAGAGTGCTCGTAGTCGATGGTCTCGTAGTTCGTAGTATCTCTCTGATTGGTTAAACTCACAGGTACTCAAATTAAATATGTTCAGTTACAAAATTATGCTTAATACTAGGAATACTTAAATTACTTATATTAATGGGATATTTGGGAATTTAAGGCTAAATGGTTTTAATATAGTCTTCCAGGAACAAGGTCGTTGTAAAGGAAGTGGAAGGTAGACATTTCATAGAAAGATTAAGGAAATGGTAGCAATAAATATAAAAATACAATGACCATTAAACTAAATACTTATCTCGTTAAAAGATTTGGATGTAATATAAATACATCTTAAAATAAACATAAACATAAAACTAAATACTAAATTACTATAATATTATTAATTAATATAATGTTCTTAATTACAAACGCGCACTATGTATATTTATAGGCACATGTAGATGGGCACACAACAGCAGATCAACTTTCTGGGTTGACCTGCGGCGCTAATAATCATGCCTTTATATTTTTCAAAAAATGTGGAGATCGCGTTTCAAAACTTTAGTAAAATTTCTATTTATTAGCAAAAAATAACTAAATTTTTCTTACACTATATCCTCACTATATTACAATATATATTTTAAAAACTTTTTCCGCTTAAAAATGTATCAAACTCTACCCAAACCTAACCTAACCCGACCACCATAGAGTGTATTTTAATTTAGGTAATCCTTTCGGTACCTGTGTCTTTTATAATAAGTGCGCTAGGAAATGCAGCCTTTTAATGGCAAAGTTTTACGACTTGCGCTCCACCAGCATGTTTAATCCGTTTACCTGATTTGGTGCGCTAGCCCAAATCGCCCAATAGAATGGTTAAAACTTAACAATATTAATTATGATCCAGACTGTTTAAAAAGGGAATTACTCGCAACTGCAGCAATTTACAAAAAACCTCCGGAGTACTTAATCCGATCCCATGGACATAAAGTGTTACGTTTACCACCTTACCATTGCCAGTTTAACCCTATCGAGTTAGTTTGGAGAATTGCAAAAGAATATTACGACAAGCACATTGGTCGGGATGGTTATGGAAATGAGCAAGTTCTGTCCATGTGGAAAGAAGCTTTAAATACCATAAAACCTGAAACTTGGAAGAAATGCATAGTGCACACGAATAATTTAATTAAAACTTCTTAGGAGAAAGAAATCGTTATCGATGAAGTAGCTCCGCTAATCATAAACTTAGGAGAAGACACCGATAGTGAAAGTAATTCTGGTTTTATTTTATCATCTGACATTCGTATTAAATCGGTCCTTTTCAGGACCACCAAATTTTAACAAAAAGAAGTCCTCATTCGATGCGAAAATTAATTTTTATAGAGAATTTTTTCTTGAAATCGTTATTTTTATATATTTTTTCAATTCCACCATCTTTACCGAACCTACATTACCTAATTCACTGTAAATAAATGGCGGTCTTTTCGTCTAATACTGCATTTACACACTCGCTCTCGCTATTCGCCTCGTCAATTGCCAAAAGATACGACGAAACTTTCGCGTCAGTTTGATGACACGAATGACCGCTTACACACTCGCGAAGTGTTTCGACGAGTGTCTCGCGCGAATGTATGGGAATATTACGTTGTCTATCAATTGGTACCAATGGAAAACCTAGACCTAAACTGATCGTTCACGTTTAATCATTTTTTGAATTATCTCTTATTTGATGGGTCAATCTTGGTTTTAATCCGCGTATAAAAGTAAATCCGGCTCAGAGCTCATTCTAAAATCAACGCCAATGTGTAAGCGGTACACACAAAGTTCGCCTCCTCACTCGTAGTTCCTTTGACTCGTGCAGGAAAAACCGCTTCCAAGGCGAGCGGCACGAATAGCGAGGCGAGGCGGGAGGCGAATGACGAGCGCACCGCTTACACATTCGCCTTGATATTCGCCTCGCCACTCGCATGAATGTGTAAATGAGGTATTAAACGATACTCCAAGCAATGGATAAACTATCTATTATTGATAAACACCGCCTTTTAAATTGAGCAGAATGTCAACAAAGGTACAACATGCTTCACCGAAAACTAGTACACAAAAGAAATGCTAAGGCAGCCAATAAGCAGACGCTTTTATTGACGATAGCATTTCTTTTATGTACCAGTTTTCAGTGAAGCATGTTGTACGTTGACTTCGTCAGCTGAATCTGGCGGGGCCGTAATAAAATAAACTTTTGCTGCTAATAATGCTTGCGAAGGACCGCCTTTTATGGGCGTGATTTATTCACTACAGGGTTGTAGTAGGAACGCAGGATTAAAAAGACTATACCCGTCTAGTTCCAACTACAGCATTTGTGTGAGATGCAGTCTGAACGTAACGCGTCTCTTACTTCCACTACACGATTCTTGTGCGCTCGTTTATCTGAACTGATTTTATTGATGTCAGAAGGAGACAGAATAAAATGTATCGTCTTGGTTTGAAGCAAAATTCCTGCTGCCATCCACATACTAACTTTGGATGGTCTCTACACCAGTATTCCAGAAGAATTGATGAAAATGAAATGTCATTTAACAGAGACTTTAAAAATCAACAGAAAAGGAATAGTAAACAGTAAACTAAATTTACAAAAAATAAATCAGTTGCTTATAAAAGGGGGAATACAATGTTATTGGCTTGGAAAGATAATAGAGTAGTTACGCTATTAAGACCAAGTGATAGCGTGGGATTTGTTACAAAAACAAGATTTGCAAGAGGAAGTGAAGAGCAAAATGTTGAAAAACCAAAAGTTGTCGTTAATTGCACGGCTTCTATGTTGTCTACGGTGTTGATCGGGCTGATCAAGACGCTGCAACTTATTGTTTTTTTGAGAAAACCTTTTAAGTGGTGGCGAAAAATTTTTTTTTTGGGGTATGGAGATATATTTTATATAAATGTGTGAAAAAGAATAAAAATGAAAAACCTATGTCATATTTGAAGTATGTCAAGTAACTAGTGGATCAACTAGTAGGTGAATTCAGAGAAGAGAACTTCAGGATCTTAGACCAGACTCGGTAAAAAAACTTTATATACTGCGAAAGATAAAGAAAAGAGATTGTATTATAAGCTCTAATAGACAGGAAAAAGGAAAAAGACGTGAAACAAGTGAATTTTGTAATAGTTGTCCCGGGAAACCTCGTATGCATATGGGTGATTGTTTCCAAAAATATCATACTATGAAAAATTACAAAACAAAAAATTTTCATTTTGATGAAGATATATAAGCTTAAAGTTGTTGTATATAATGTAGTTAAGGAATAAATATTTTGTGTTATTACAGGAACAGTTTTTTTTATTTTATTTTATATACAGGGTGTCCCTAAAAGGTCTGTACAAAACGATAGCACATACTCCTGAGACCAAAATAAGACGATTTAACCAAACTTATTTCTATCCAAAAGTGGTTCGTTAAGGTGCAACAGATCATTAAATTTCTTAAAACAATGTTGTATTTTTTACATTACTAAAAATTGGCTCATACGATCATAACATAATTTGGTATCTGGCTATGTAATGGAAAACGGTATTTCCAGACAATTTGTTTTTACTTTTTCACGATATGTAAGTGGTCAAAAATAAGTCATCAAATGCAAAATTTCTTATAACTTTTTAATGGCCCAATAAAAATTTATAAAACTTTACTTGTAGCTAAAGAGTGTAATTATAAAGTTTTTTTTGTCTTTTTCTATCTCCTTTATTTAGGCAGAAAAAAATAATTTCCATGTGGTACATAACCTAACTTTGAAAAAATATTTAAATTTTTCGCAAAAAGGTCTGTACAAATTGACACTGTATAGTATTGAGACCAAAATGAAACGGTTTAAACAAATTTATCTTTATCCAAAAGTGCTTCCTTAAGCCTCTATTGACCTTGAAATTTATTCAAAAAGATAAGATTTTTCAAAGTCGCTAGACACTTAACGAAGCACTTTTCGATTAAAATAAGTTTGTTAAAACTTTATTCACCCAACAAATAAAAATCCATTTACTACAGGGAAAATATTATAATAATGTATATTAAACTAAGTTTAACATAGAAAATAACAAGAATAACTAGTTAATTAAGATTCACAAACACTGTATTAAAGTGAGTTCATTAAAAGCACTACGTAACCTTCTTCTTAAAATTTACGATGTTGCCATCAAAGATATCCTCATTATATTGAAATGTGTGCTAGTTCGAATCATTCTGTAAATTGGTGAGTTTTAAAAGTGCCGAGTTCTAGGTGTTGAAAAAGAAAAAGTCAGACAGTTCCTTGAAGATGTACGAGGTACATGAAAATCCAAGAAGTATAGGAGATTACGGTCCACTAAACTATGCACCAATTTGTAAAGGAAACATACATCTGCGACCATGTGTCGGTCATGAATAGTAATCATGAAGAATTTGTTCAAAAGTGCAGTGTATGAAAGGTTCCAGTCTGGGTAGATACCTTTTTCAAGGAAATACATATTACGAAAAAATCTTTTCTGTATTTTTTCCAAGATGTTTATATAATGTAAGTAGCCAGGTTCCCATACTACCAAACAGTAGTCAAGCTTCCTCTGAATAAGGATTGAAGTGTGTCAATACCACTGAATAATTTCGCGTTTCTAATTAGGAATCCGAGGGATTTGAAGCAACCTTTCGCGAGCTGCCGAATTTGAAGATTAAATGTGAGCTTGGTGTCAAATAAAACACCTAAGTCTTTAAATTGCTCGACTCTGTTTAAGGCTAGGTTATCTATGGTGTAGTTTCTATGAATTAATTTTTCGGCTATATGTCATAACGCAACATTTTGATACGTTAAGGGATAGTTTATTTTGTATGCAATAATTCGAGAGCGTATTCAGGTCACACTGTAATAGATCATAGTCTTCTTCAGATCTTACAGTTCTAAACAGTTTAATATCATCGGCATAAACTAATATTTGCGAATCTATCGCGTTTGCAACGTCATTAATGAAGAGTAAGATTAATAGTGAACCAAGGTTTGAACCTGCAGGTGGCTATATACGGGTATGATTTGAATCCCTTGTATTCCACAATTTGCATTATTTGCATTATTTCTTTCAAGTACGATCCAATAAGCAAAATAATTTTGCTGTTGATATTATAGCTTTGCAGTTTATCGAGTAGGATATTATGGTGCATCCGGTCAAATGCCTTCGACATGTCAGTGTAGATGACATCTGTTTGTAAATTATCGTCCATTGCCTTTGAGATGTATTGTGTAATGTTTATTAGGTTTGTATTAGTTGACCTCCTTGAGATGAAACCGTGTTGATGTTCTGAGATAAATTTATGGTTGTTAGAAAAGGGATGCTCCGTTAATATTGATTCAAAGATCTTAGAGAAATTACTTGATATTGGGTGGTAGTTTTTAATATCGTTCCTTTTGCGATTTTTGAAGATCGGACAAATCCGCACCTCCTTCCAGTTAGTAGGAAAGTTACAGGTTTCTAATATTAAATTAAAGATGTAGGTCACAGGCGTGGACAGTGCGTGTTTACGGTCCTACAGTGGGTTAGGAGAAATGATGCTATGTTATCAAGGCCCATAGTGAAATTATCTTTAAGTTTTCTGCAGTGGTTAATAGTATCATTCTCATTGATTTTGAAGTTGCCCAGGCATTTCTTGTTATTTTTAAATAAGAAAAGCATAGTATCCTTTATGTAATTATTCATGAAATGATCAGCAAAAGAATCCACTATTGCATTTCCGTCGGCCTTGAGCTCATCATTATAGTACATTTCACCAGGTATTCTTAAGGTTCCCTTCATAGAGTTTAAAAATGTCCAAAACTTATTAGGATCATTCAACAACTCCCTTTCTGCAGATTTTACAAACTGATTTCTGGCGGCAGTTGTTAGTTTTTTCACTTCGTTTCTAACTTTTTCAAATTGCATTTTGCCTGTTGTTTTTCCAGATGTTTTGAAGCGCTTTCGCAATTTTTCTTTATGCCTGATTTTCGGATTTAGATCAGAATCATACCTATCAGGAAACTGATCTTGTACAGTATGAACATTTATGTTTCAATAAATGAAAATTGAATGCCGCATAAAGATGATTGTATAAGATTTCACAGGCTTCGTCAGGGTTTTTGATTCCATATAAATCATTCCAATCAATATTGCAGATGGCTTGATAAAGGTTGGGAAAGTTCGCCTTTCTGAAGTTTTCAAGATTGGTTAAATAAAATTTACTAGGTGCAATTTGATATAATTTAAATGATGTATTTAATGCAGGATGGTGCGGGTCCTCAGCTACTAAAGGTTCCATTTCATGAGCAATATGGCAATCAATAAAATTTGAGGTAATAACTAAATATAAGAGGTTATTATTTCTGTTTAGTACATTATTTACTTGATGAAAGTCAGAGGAATGCAGGAAGTTCGAAAGATATTGTATATTATGGTTTATAGGAGCATCATTATCAACATCTAACTTGTATGAAGGAATGTTGAAGTCACTAACAATAAATACATTTTTAGAATCGGAGAAATTTACCTCAAGTAAATTAAATAAGTGCTCGTAGGTGGTGGTTGATGTATTGGGCGGAACATATAAGCATATTAAATAAAGATACGTGCTATTCATTTTAACCTTGCATGAAACAATTTCAGCTTGGAAGTTTAAAGGAAGATCTAGATAAACTACTTCAGTTATGAAACGATTTTTGGCTACAATGAGGACACCATCACCCTTTTTATATAACCTATCATGTCTGTAGACAGTAAAATCATCTGTGAATAGTTCCTTGGTATAGACGCTGTCAGTTAGCCAGGTTTCAGTGAGGAATATGAAATCAAAATTCGTAGTAGTTATGGCATTAAAAAATTGAATGGTTTTGTTGTTAAGGCCTCGGATATTCTGGTTATAAATAGATGCTTGACTAAAGTGCGTATTGCTCATTGGGTTACTAAAAGCATTTTTGTTCGGTGGATTTTACTATTATTGGTTGATTATTGAAAAATCGAATCCTTAGATCCGCTTCCCTATTTGTTTGACGAGTGCGCAATTGATGGAGGACATTTTTGAATTATTGCTTTTGGAGTGGAGTGCGATCATATTGGACATTATCTTTAATTGATTTCTTATTATGAATAAGCTTTGCTACCAGCTCCGGTGTTGCAAGATTTTAGAGATCTGGTGCCATTACCCGGTTTGCCCATCCTGTATAAGTTCAAAGCATTAAACTCGCCAAGAATAGGCGATAAAGCTGATTTTGCGGACCTAGTGTCAGTACTTGGTTCAGGTATATTAAAAATTATAACATTGTTTTCACGCCTGCGGCGGTCTTCAATTTCCTTCATTAGATCAGAATTATGCAAGATATGCTCTTCAGACCGACCTTGCGATTGTAAGTGATTAGACTTTTTTTCTAGGTTAACAGGGAAGTTTTGAATTTGATGTTTTCAGATTTGAGGACCGATTGCTCCTCCTTATGATTATCGATAGTTAACATAACTTTCCTGATATCAGTGTTTGCTTCTCTTTGTTGCTCAAATTCCTTGAACAGGGCCGGACAGCCGATTGCAATGCTTTTAGTGTTGAGTTAAGTTCGGCCAGAGAAACACCAGCATCGGGGAAATCAAAATTTACCAGGTTGCTACCTTTTCCGGTTTGAGTAAGTACTGGTGTTCTGGACTCATCGTTGACGTTTTTAAAGCAACATACGTATTCTTCCTCGTTTATATATTTTCCACTTCTGTATGCAGTCGCACAACTCTGATGGTAAACCAAGGTACATTTTACACACTTCACACGAACCTTGCTAACCGCTCTTTTACATTTATTGCAAGTAATTTGCTGTGAGCTCATTTTAGCTTAGCGACAAGAAGCAGCAGGTATATAAGGATCAAGACAAAGGACTCAAAATTCAGACCTGCTGGGTCTGTAACGGTGACTTAAAAGTTACAATACAACGAAAATCACAGATGGGAAACAAAAAATAATATATCAGAGGTATAGGAAGAAATTAAGACAAAAAGTTTGATTAAAATAAGTATATACAAAAAAATAAAAAAACAGTAAGAACGCATCAGGAAATCGCGGGGCGAAGGTTCGATCCTGTGACGGCAATACCTCGAAGCAGTTTTCCAACGGTTCACTGCTTGAGCCCGTAGATGTAATAAATTTAAACCTGTTAATGCGTTTATATACGGATGCTCATGTTAATCGGGTCTGCTAAATGAAGTATTGCAAATTCACACAATACACTTTGAGGTTATATGAATTAAATAGTAATTATGTATGTTTACAAATAAATACCTTGATTTTAGATACCAGATTATGCACATATGCTATAACTCACTACCGTAATGATTAAATTTCTTTTTTAAAAGTAAAAATATTACGAGAGATGTTTATGTTGACAGCTTGTGAAACATGCGAAATAAAAGCTGATCATTTCGATCACGAATTACTATAAGATGTATAATAATACATTATTAAAAAACACACTGTGTAAAGAATTTTATATCACTCAGTATACAAACATATCCTCACAAGTAATAAATGTTAAAGTTTAAAAGTAATGAAACATTTCTGAAAAATTGTTAGAAACTAATAATTAAAATCATACCATCAAAATTGAAAATCTACATCCAGTTATATGTTGATACAACACTATGAGAGCGCCTAAATGTCTAAACCCAATTCAACTTAAAGTAATTTAACGTTATTGGAAAAGCATAAAAATTAAGTTAAAAATATTGTGAATTACGATTTTAATTATTTTAACAATAAATGTCTAGAAAGGTGTAAATGTTCATTTAAGTATACCTATGAGCTTAGATACCATGAATACGGAGCAAATAGAATTTAAGACATTTGAAGGTACGTAGTATTTTTATAGAGTAACATTAATGTATCTTATCTTATTCAAAATAATTTATATTTTCTTCCAGAAGTTGAAACTTGGATATATAAAATTCGGAAAAAAACAATGTTGATTTTTATAAAAATGAAGTAGAAGATCACACATATTTACATTGCAACCGATCAGGTTATTACCACTAATTTATTTAATCTAAATCTTAAAAATCTTTAGAAAAATTATATTAAATTTAATTTTAGTAAATCGCTGATATACCTGTATCCTATACTTTTAGGTATATATTTAGAAAAGACCAATAGAAAAAAACCACGAAAAAGTCAGGGTTTATCCAAAATTGGACATTTATGTACCTGCCAAATTATTTTGAAAAAACAAAATGATAAATATTCCATCACACACCACAGCACTCATTATGGTCATAGTCTACAATATATACAACATATTCATATTCCGAAGCCACCAAGTTATCAGGAAGTGTCAGCGTTTCCAAGTATGCATTTTATTAAGTTAATTATAAGAACCTATTAAGATATTATATTACATACATATATCAATAGTAGGAATGGTGTAAATAATGTAACATTATTTACACCATTCCTACTATACTACCTCTTTATAATGAATCACTCAAACCTAATTCAATACATATATCAAGTTTTAATAATAATATTGTCACGAAGCCGATTTTTTAATTTAATTTAGATTTTCTAAAAGAATAATATTTCGAGAAACCATCAAAATTTCATTCATATTTCACAATCATTTCCGCTATCAAAGTCGGTCACAAATCGGCACGCTCATCATTTACTTGCATGTAGTTTTATTGCACTTCGATTTTTGCAAATCGCAAAAATCAATACAGTGGGCCGACATAATTTTTCATTGCAATTATGCGATTAACCTTGGCATTTATTTGATTGAACAACTGTATTGATTTTTCGCTGATTTGGAAAATCCGGCAGTAATTGTAGCCGTGAACAAAGATCGGGGAGAAGTGTCCTGGCAGTTTAAAGGTGTGCCCCAGGGAATAGAACAAAAAATAAACGAAGACCCCAGTATTGTAAGAGGGTACCTTCTACCATCTGAGCTACTATGGCGTATTATGTAAAATTCATGTAAGTTTTTTTATTGTTTTAATAATTTTGGTAATATTGTTTAAAATCATTGTCGCATATTTTGGGGTTGGTTAAATAATTAAATTTGTAAAAGTTCTTTTGAATTTCATTTTCGCCGCCCCCATGACATATGGTGGAGGCGCCGAATTAATAACACACACAAAAACAAAGATTTGAATTCGATTTTTTGCAATAAGTAAATTAATTCAGTTTAGAAGTAAATTATAATATTTTCCTTTAAAATAAAAAAAAATAAAGCTGAGCATCAAATTAAACCATCACGATGTCCCCCAGCAAATAATTATTAATAATTTATTTAGCCAACGCTGCACTAATTGTATGTCGCCGTACGTCCTAAATGACTTAAATCTATATTTTTTTCCTTTAATTATTAACGAGAACTTTAAATTGATGAGAACTTTGGTTAATAATTATTAAAAAGAAAGCGTCCAACGGTTATGATTTATTTAAATTTTGATATTTTTGCTACTTCTTTTTCTTGTTAACCGTAAGCTTTTAAGACAAAGTTATTCTAAATTTTTAATTTAAAATTTTTTGCGAAATAATGAAAATAGATGACCTAGTAATTAGAATTTATTTTAAAAGTGTAATAGGTTATTTGCTATGTTATATACTCTCAGGTAATAACCACATTTATGTGTTGTACACCAACTCATTCTTAGTTCTAGGTATACATAACCAGAAGGAATTAATCAACACAAATTTCATCATAAAACCTTTTATAATACTTCTGTTATCATAATTTGTCTGTATTTAAAAATTCCTAGAAGGTTTACAGGTCTCATCGGTCCTGGAAATCCCAGACCGGGCAATAAAATTCAATATCCTTGCGGCGAATAGTTTCGATCACCGGATGCAGACTCATTAATTAAACAATTAAAATTTACACATGTGTGATACGAATAAAACCACTTCCAGATTAATACATCAAAAATATGAAAACGGATGATATAGGTCCACAGCCAATATCACAACTAGAACTCGAGATATTAGTAATTCATGCGCCACACATGTAGTCACTTAAATTTAAGTAACAATCACAATAGCTTTAAAGGAAGAACAAAGTTGATTAATTCCCGAAGGAAATATTAGTTAATTAAGTTAGTTAGTAAAATGTATTATTTAAGTTTAATATGTGTTTATGCAACCCTATTTGTTGTTGACAGAGTTGCCTAAAAACCAGATAAATGTTCAACCCCTCTTCCAAATTTGGGAACCAACCCTCCCACTTTCGAAGAAGGGTATAAAAGAAAACGATATGCAGAATAGCACTCTCAACTCTCTGATCTCCAATCACTCTCTGAACAAAACTCAACTCTATCACTCTATCATCTTGGTCTCAAAATAAATCGTTTCTCCTAGTTTCGGTTCTTACTTTTACCATAAAATCACCGCTCAAGGGAAAACGCTCCTAGTTTTTTCCGCACAGTAAGTTCCCTTCTGGAAGTTAACTTTCGTTGGTTACGTAATAACCTGGTGGCAGCATACCTAAAGAAACAGGCAGCAAGGTTACAACATAAAATTGGTGTCAGCGGCCCAAGTCACAACAGCTAGCGTAGACAAATACCTAGAGTGCTGAAGTCCGGTGCCCCGTTCACCAACGAAGTGCACAATTACAAACAATCCTGACCTAGGCCACAGTAGAAATATTAACCTTCATTTTATGTGTAACTACAATTTTAAAGGTATTGTTATAAGTAATGAAGTAGGACAAATTTTAGCTGGAGAATAATTTACACTTTAGTTATGAAACCCCTTACGCCCTATTCTTGCAAGTAAAAGTTATGAAAAGAAATTATATGACCCGCTTGAATTCAAAATTACAATCTGACGAATTTGAGAATAATTTTTTCCCTGAAGCGCGTAGTACATCAGCCCATGTAGATTTAGTAGAACCTACCACTCAATCTACTAGTCTCCACACTAACAATATATCAGACGCCGATAGAGTATTTTCCCCAAGAACCATATTGCAGAGAAGCCCTCCCATAGTTAAGCTAATTGAGTATCCGTTATCAAGAACCACCAGCAGCTCTCTGCCATCCCCAAAAGAAGAACTCTGCCAAGTTATCAATACAGGAGCAGATCCCGAAAAAGAAACCTCTGCTAGTACAGTTATACCATCGACTCCAATACCTGCTCGACGTGCAATTGCGAACATTTATCGGGGCACCATGGCTAATATCACCCTACAAGAAGCAACGAACGCAGAAAGGGCTCCAGTGATGCCCAAATTCACGCCACCACCACTATTTGAACCGGCAACTTCAAATTCATTAAAAATCATAAGGGAATTCGAACAAGCAGCGGTAGCAAACTGTTGGAATGACGAAATGAAAATAAATTACCTTGGAACTTTCCTGGTAGGAGCAGCTAACGTATGGTATTGTAGTTATAAGGATGCTGGAGCAAATGGCCGTAAGACATGGGACAACATCAAGCGGGACTTTATAACGGAATTCAGAGGTGACAATCCTACGAGGGACCTAAGACTACGCATTTCACATAGAAAGCAGGATGCGTCGGAAGATGTAAAATCCTACTTCTACGATTTAATTACTTTTTGCGACGAATTAGGAAACGTGAACGATGTGCGTTTTCGAGAGTATTTTGAGAACGGGCTGCACCCAATGTTTTACGAAAAGTACGCCATGTTTTGTGGAGGTAATATAACTCGAGAGGAGCTGAAAGTTATTGTCTTCAAATTAAGTGACGTCCATCAGATGGCCCTGAGGGCTCAAATGAGTAACTCTTTCTTGACGACCCCAGCAGAAAGTTCGACCAATAACGCTCGGAAAAACAGGGATATCACAGAAAATGTGCCAAGCAACAACGACAACAGGAGGTTGCCCAATACAAAAGGTTACGTCGGACGACCCAGGTGCTTCAGGTGCAATCGGGTAGGTCATTATGCATGCTCTTGCTACGCCAATATCGATATTCAGCGAGGTACTCGAGGAACAGTACGCAATGATCGTTATTAGAGATGGCAGGATCACCTAAACGACGGTGGGCGACACGATTAAGCCCTACTGTCGCCCTCTATAACTACGACTTCAACACATGCAAATCTATATTAACTGTAAAAGGGCTTATTAACAATAGTTACACCAATATAGTTCTAGATACTGGATCCGTTAACAATATAATTTCTTCAAATCAAGCAGCAAACATAAAACCAATCTGCACACCCCAATTCCTAAGAACAGCAGGGAATCACTTGGTACCAACAAGAGGACAAGTAGAGTTTTGGATCCAGATTAAGAATCTAAAGACAAAGTGTTCCGCGTTAGTCGTAGATAACCTACCCGTACCCGTAATTATATTTTTAAAAACTCATAAAGCCTTAATAGACCTAGCTTCCAACGAAATAACATTCCACACGAATAATGAAATTGCAACAGCGCGAACTGGTCCCACAACTTCAAGGACAACTGAGGAAAATAATCACCCGCGACCCGCTTTCATCACGGAGGCGACACTGGACGACAAATGGGGAGAGTTATTACAGATAGAAGTCGAAAACACTTCCACATCGCATTTAGAAAAAATTAAAGTCGTCCTGGTAAAAGATATTCAAATCCCCGCTAGGATGATGACAGACGCTCCCGTAAAACCCCTTGGGCGCCTTGCAAGTCCAGGTTTTTTTACCCAACTACGAGTATTTAAGAAAAAATCATTTGGATATCTGCAACTTTCAGGATTTTATTGAGGCTCCGGATTCTACTAACATAATCAAGATTAATAACCTACTGACTACCACAAAAAGATTATTTTCGGGCACCTGTGTAGGATTCCTAATGAAAAGCGCCTTAATAGCACTCCAGACGTTTTTAACAATGCCGAAAAAATCACCTCCACGAAATTTTAATATTGCCAACAATCTAGAGGTCGAGGAAAGCTGCCAATTGGAAGAACTTCTAAAAGAATACGATGATGTATTTGCCGAAAAAGCTTCAGAAATGGGTAGGACGAATATCTTGGAACACGAAATCATATTGGAACCAGGAACTACGCCCATTAAATCGAGACCATTCAAGAATTCCCAAGTAGAAAGAAAAGCCATTCAGGAACAAATAGAAGAGATGCTGGATCAAGGAATTATTGGCCCCAGCCAGTCACCTTGGGCGTCACCTGTGGTTTTAGTGAAGAAAAAAGACAACAATTGGCGTTTCTGCATAGATTATAGGAAGCTCAACAACGTCACTAAGAAGAATACCTACCCTATACCGCTTATCGACGACATCTTAACGTGTCTCCCGATACTTCACGTCTCTGGACCTTTTCAGCGGATATAGGCAGGTGGGGGTGAAGGAAACCGACAGAGAACTTACCGCATTTACCAGTTGGCAAGGGTTGTTTGAGTTCAACGTTTTACCATTCAAATTATGCAACGCACCCTGAACGTTCCAAAATTTGGCAGACATCGTTTTCGCAAATATGAAATATAAGGATCTCGTCGTCTACCTGGATGACATTGTCATTTTTAGTGAGACCTTCCAAGAGCATCTACTAAAGCTAAAGAGAACCCTACAGCGTCTGAGGGATGCCGGCCTCACCCTTCGTCCCTGCAAGTGCCATTTCGCTGAACAAGAAATCAGCCTCTTGGGATATAGAGTGTCAACAGAGGGAATTCACACGGATCCGGATAAAATAAAGGCAGTTCAAGAATTTCTACCCCCAAAACGGTGAAAAACATCCAGAGCTTCGTGGGACTCTGTAACTATTATCGGAGATTCATCCAAAATTTCTCGAAAATTGCAAGACCACTTTATGAGGCGACAACAAAGGACAAAGGTTTTTTCTGGGGAAAAGCACAACGAGAGGCATTCGAGGAGTTGAAACGAAAACTCACATCTGCCCCGATTTTGGCTCACTTTAACCACGACGTAGGTTGTGAACTCAGGGTGGATGCAAGTAAGTTCGGGATTGGTGCCATAATGTTTCAAGAATCTACCGGAAAACTCCACCCAGTCTCATTTATCAGCCGCTCTTTAACGAAAGCTGAGCAAAATTACACTATCTCCGAACTTGAAGCGATTGCAGCCGTATGGAGCTTAGGGTACTTGCGACACCTAATTTATGGACGTCCAGTGAAGATAATGACCGACTACCATGCGTTATGCTGGCTCAAGGGGTGCAAAGATCCCACAGGGAAACTAGCAAGATGGACCATCAAACTCGCAGAATTCGACTATGCCATCGTCCATAAAAACGGCAGGTTCCACGCAGACGCAGATTGTTTGAGCAGGCACCCTTGTTCTAGCCCCATAGACGAAGATGAGAATGTCGCCCTGGACGTCCCTACATTTCTCATGGAACCCGCAGAACTAGCCAAGGAGCAGAAAACAGACATGCGGATTAGAGAAATATTAGAAGCATTGCCTGACATTAAAAAGGAGCCCAGCGGACGACAAAAGTACCTCAACAATTTCATAGTTATTGACGACATTCTCTACAAAAAGAGCCGATAATCTACTTGTAATTCCTAAACACCTAGTGGGCGAAATCCTATTCAGCCTTCACAACGATCCCATGCCTGGACACTTAGGTATTGCAAAGGCCACACTCCGCGTAGAAAGCAGATTCTACTGGGAGGGACTGGATAAAGATGTAAGGAGGTTTGTCAAGGGATGCCCCGATTACCAGGCAAGAAAAGGACCGACACACATGAAACCAGCCGGGTCATTACAACCCATCAGGATCGGATTACCATTCGATATTGTAGGTATCGACCTCCTGGGCCCATTTCGGCAAAGCAGAAACCGGAAGACAATGGTAATAGTAGCGATGGGCTACGCCACCCGTTACGTGGAAACAGCTGCTCTTGTAGATGGCAAAGCAACGTCAGTCTCCAAATTTTTATTGGAAATAATCAACCGCCACGGATGTCCAAGGAAAATGCTCAGTGATAGGGGTAAAGTTTTTCTGTCCGAGATGGTCACGGAACTGCTGAAAATAATGGGGGTTGAGAGTAAGTTCACCACTGGTTGCAACGGGCTAAAAGAAAGATTTAACAAAACTGTAGCCGACATGCTGAGCAAGTATGTCAACACCCAGCAGACGGATTGGTGCGAGTACCTGTCTCAAGTGACTTTTGCGTATAATACGGCAGTCCAGGAAACCACACAATTCACTCCCTTCATGCTAATTCACGGAAGAGAATCGAGGTTACCCACAGAAGCAGAGTTATGCTAACCAGTCTCCAATAGCACCATTCAAGACTTGCAGGAAAAACTAATATGGGCCAGAAGCATTGCTGTAGAGAATGTAATAAATAAACAAGGAAAGGACAAGAACTGGTATGATTCGAAACACCGAGCCACGGTATATAATGTAGGGGATTTGGTAAAAGTTTTTACACCGACTAGGAAAGTGAGGCGAAGCGAAAAACTACTCCTGAGATGGTTCGGCCCTTATATCATTGAGAAAAAGGCCGGGGAGGTGGACTACGTGGTGCGAATGGGTAAGGGAAAAGGTTCCAAAGTGGACACAGTCCACATAAGCAGAATAGCTCCATACTACCCTGCTTGGGAACCGGACGAATAATAATTTTCACTTATTTGTCATGTGTAAATGGACATATAATTATATTGTTAGGTAGATACTTTTAATATGTTTCAGATTAGCTAGGATAATTTTTGCCTATAATTTAAGTAATTAAGTTTTATATGTTTTAGTGCGTTTGGCTTTCTATTATTGCTTAAGACCGGTTCAACAGTTAAAATAAGTTCAGGGGTATTTTGGAAAACCATACCAGAGACGATAGCTTATGAAGCAACCGTGCCGACTAACTATCAGTTAGAGTTACCACGAGTGAAGATGTTGTAAAATGACGGACCCTTAAATTATGATTGGTTAGGGCCATGGACACACTACGGAACGATTTCGTGAAGGAATCCCAAGAATACCAGGACGAGTGGGTTTGGAATCTGAACGAGGCGAGCCTAGGGTCTTATGAGGATTTAGAAGAATTCTCCGTGAAGAAGAGAGAACTGGCGTTCGTAGGAGATTTCCTATCTTGGTGCTGTGGGACGGCAACGCAGAAGAGCCTAGATCTACTAGCTTCCGACCAGAACTCCCTATCTGTATCATTGGAACGAATAATCGCAGGTCTGCAGGACGATCTGAAAAACCTTGGGCTAGAGTCACCAAAATTCAAAAAATTCGACCAGCAAATTGACGATAACTTTAAGCAAGTGGAAAGCAGCGTAAAGTTTCTCTTAAAGCAAGACGCCGAGTTTCGAAAGTCAATGAAGGCATGGGAAAACTCTACAGAGGGAGCAACCCGTAGGACTTTAATAAGCGGATTCGAAAATCTGAAGTTAGTCATATATCTCCGAAGACTGTCGAAGGTTCAAAACATCATGAACTCCTGCCGAAATCACCTACTTCCCCCTGCAGTCGTGCCAACCCATGTATTGAAAGAAGATTTGAAGACGATAAAAACACATCTTAACAAGAGAAACCGAGATCTGTCGATAGGACTAGAGTCCCTATCTAAGTATTATCAGCTGCCGATTTCAGATTTCTCACTCGTAAATGAAAACCTTACGATCCATGTCAAAGTACCCGTATCCAGAAACGCCAATAAGTGGAAGTTGTATGAGTTGGTAACCATCCCGTTCGCCTGGAAAAACAAAACCTGTACAAAATGCATAATCATATGATCCTTGCCGTGCCCACGAACTCTTTGTCTGGGCCTCGTACACTATCTGGGTTAAGCTTAAAACATTGCCAACCATACGATTCGAAGTTGTGTTTCATACCTAGGATCTCCTCAGACCCTCTGTACGGTCCTCAATGTGCGCTCAAGATATTCACTGGATCTACCTATGGTAGAATAGAATTAGGGAAAGTGTGCCCACTTAGATGTCATGAATCAGCATCCATAGTTATTAACGAGATTCAAGAGAATATCTACACCGTGACTCACCCGACGCGGGCTACCAACATCAACTGCCCCAATAAAGAGTCCATTTCATTGGCCCCCTATGCAGGTTTGCCTGGTGCTGTACAAATTCGTCTACCGTGCGAGTGTACGTTATCGTCAGATAATACTACCTTGATACATGATCGCTGCCCTTGTGATCTTAGGACAAACCTTGACTTAGCAATCAACCACCATCTACCGGCTGTCTGGACCAACATGAGATCCTTCATAATGAACCCAGCAAACCCAAACTCCATGCCGACATACTCAGTACTTCATGAATGCCTCAACCCAAACTGGACCTTAACAGTACCACACATTAACGTCTCTCATAATCACTTGACGGGTACACTCATGGGACAATGGAGATTAAACAAGGAATGGGCTAATACCTACTCACACCAGTACGGGAAGCATGGAGATGGGATTTTATTCGCCTGGAATGTGATCTTGTCAGCAGCCGTCCTTTTATTAAGACAACACTATGCAGTGGCCGCCGTAGTACCAGTACAACCAGTATTGGGTCAAATGGAACACGATATTTTTGTTGGATTCCTTGGGATGACAGGAGGGGCGATGATCGTGATAATGATTTTTATAATGCTTTGAAGCTGCGCTATAAGAAGAGGTAGTTTTGGAGAAAAGCGGAAAATTCAAGAAAAGTTAGGACAAGCTTGGTGGAGAAAGGTGTTCAAACTTCCGTAGATGAGGAAAGGCGTAAAGTACATGCCGCTACAAAGGGAACCTTGTCGCTGTCGGATGGAAGAGAATTTCATGTGGTTTTAGAGAACGGAGAGACGTCTCCTAGCGGTACGAGTACTTCCATCCAACCCTCCCAACAACGGTGCTGAAGTTACGGAGGAAGGTGTTACTAGCACCTAATATTTTAGGTAAGACGTTTTACTACACATGTAGAGGCATTGGGAACGCCTGCGCGCGAAGTCAGTTCCTACTCCCTCCCTCATGTGCAAAATTTTAAAACAAAATAACCTAATACAAAATTTTTGATAATTATGTTTATAATGTTTGGCGATTTTAAGACAGCGGTGCACCTCAAAATGGTGAAAAAAAAGATTTGATATTGTAATTGTTGTAAGTAGATTAGAGACGAGCTCATAAAAAACAGTAGGAGTTCGAAATGTCAAATTCTAAATGTAGAAATAATATGCGTTATGTTGGTGTCAATCTCTGAGGCAGCGATTTCTGATGCGAGGGGGTGATGTCACGAAGCCGATTTTTTTATTTAATTTAAATTTTCTAAAAGAATAATATTTCGAGAAACCATCAAAATTTCATTCATATTTCACAATCATTTCCGCTATCAAAGTCGGTCACAAATCGGCACGCTCATCATTTACTTGCATGTAGTTTTATTGCACTTCGATTTTTGCAAATCGCAAAAATCAATACAGTGGGCCGACATAATTGTTCATTGCAATTATGCGATTTACCTTGGCATTTATTTGATTGAACAACTGTATTGATTTTTCGCTGATTTGAAAATCCGGCAGTAATTGTTGCCGTGAACAAAGATCGGGGAGAAGTGTCCTGGCAGTGAAAGTGAAAAGGTGTGCCCCAGGGAATAGAACAAAAAATAAGCGAAGACCCCAGTATTGTAAGAGGGTACCTTCTACCATCTGAGCTACTATGGCGTATTATGTAAAATTCATATTGGTTTTTTTATTGTTTTAATAATTTTTGTAATATTGTTTAAAATCTTTGTCGCATATTTTGGTGTTGGTTAAATAAATAAATTTGTAAAAGTTCTTTTGAATTTCTTTTTCGCCGCCTCCATGACAATATACTTAATATTGTAGGATATTGGACTCAAACCGGAGTGAGTTTCATGAAATTAAGATAACGAAAAGTGATTTGATAACAAGAAAAGATATAAACAATATCAAACCCAGTTTTAACATAAATCTACATGATGGAATTCGTCATCCAAATGATACCAAAAGTGTGGAGTTGTGTGTTGAGGAATTCGGAAATTCTGTTAATCAATATATATTTTATAAAAAAACAAGGGCATGATCATGAAGTACTAAAAAAGACGATTTTTGTCTAATTTATATGAACAAATCACAGCAGGAAATGTTAAATAAATTTGGAAATAAAATTATAACAGTAGACAGCACACATGGTTTTAATATGTACGATTTTGAATTAACAACTGTTATGATAATAGATGAATTTGGAGAAGGATTTCCATTTTATTTATATTATTTACATATATTAACAAAAAACAGAATTTTAGATAATTTAAGTGAATATATTAAGGATATGGAGGGTGAACATACAATACCAGTAATTATGGACGATTTTAATTTAGATGTGAGTATATCAACTTATAACAAGCTAAAACAGATAATTTTTGTGAAGGGCATGATTAAAATTGGTATAGACTATACAAGGCTAACAGAAAAGAGTAAAACAATAATAGATCTGGTAATAACAACCCCGCTAGTTGACATAAAACATCAGGTTAACTTAAAACCAAAAATAACTGATCATAATATTATCTCAATAATTTTTAACAAAGAAGAAAGTGAGGAAGTGGTACAAATTAGGAGAAGCATGAAAGAGTATAATAGAGATACAGTGCATGAAAGATTAATGGAATTAACATGGAGAGATAATACAAATTATGTTAATGTAATGGCTAAAATTCTAATAAAGCCACTAAAAAATATTGTTGACAATGTCATATAAAAATAACACGTAAGAAAATAGAACATACAAATAGTAAATGGTTTAACTCAGAAATACAGACAAAAATGAAATTAAGAGATGAAAAGTTTAAAGAGGGTACGATCACAAAAAACCAGGAGACTTGGAATCAGTTTAAGAATAGAAGAAATGAAGTAAGTAGTAACATTAATAAGAGAGACAAAACGTAAATATTATTATAGTATAATTGATGACAACAGTTATGACAACAAGCAAATGTGGAAAAGTTTAAAGAAGATACTACCTAATAGCAAGAAAAATTAAGGCACAAATAGTATAAAATTTAACGATATAGAAGAAACAGATGACAAAGTGATTGCGTGTCAATTTAATAAATATTTTAAGAATAGCATACACTATACAGGGTGTAAACGTTTAAACGCATCGATCGGCATTTGAAGCGCACGGGTTTTAGTGCGAGAAGCTTTTCGTTGCGTAGCCTCTCATTCTAAACGCTCGCTCATCGCTTGTTCTCATCGTGCCGTGTGGTGCCGTGAGTAGGCAGCCAGCAACTCTCCTACGAAAAATTAAATTGCGTAAAGTAAACATGCCGCGCGCTACTTTTTTTATAATCACCAAATCATATCATTTTCATTCTTAATTACGTATCTAAATAAACACGAAATTTATTTAATTAATTAAAACAATAAATTATAGGAGTCATTTCTAAAATAACAAGTTAGTTTTACTTTAATAAAATTCCGGTTCAGTTTTGTTTTTAATTTGTCATTTATTGTTTTTAAGGGATATTTTCGTCTTTTTGAACATGAACCTGTATTTTTCATATTGTTACTAATCATCCCGCATTGTAATATTTTACTTCTTTTGCTAGGGGCAAGTCTACACCTCTAAAAATTATTATTTTAAAATAATTATTTCGGATTTCAAAATTCGATAGTTAATCTACAAAACAATACAAAACTTTTTTTTAAAATACACATTTTTCATAATTTTTATTTGTTGGAAGCGGAAGTTATTGGGGTATTAAAAATCAGGTTGCCGCGTTTTGTAAAACATACATTTATTTAAATGTAAGTATTTTTTTATGATAATTAATTAAGTAATAAAAGTGCTGCAAATCGTCAAGCATTTATAGTTTTGTGGCGGAGAGAAGTTACAAGATATGCATTGTTTTTAAAATTGTTTGTATTATTAAAGGGTACTAGTTCTGAAAAGATATTACTTATTTTGGGGAAGACGGTTTTCAACGCGTAGTATAGTATGGACGCACATTCATCGCTTCATCTCGCCGAGCCATGAGTAGGCAGCCAACAACTCTCCTTCCAAATTTACATTGTGGAAATTTACCAATGCATCGCCTCGCGCTATTTTACCATATTAATCGTATCGCGCGGATTTTCTTATAACCACCAAATCATATCATTATCATTCTTAATTACGTATCTACTTTACGCCATAAACACGAAATGTATTTAATTAATTAAAAAAATAAATTATGGGAGTCATTTCTAAAATAACACGTTAGTTTTACTTTATTAAAATTCCGGTTCAGTTTTGTTTCTAATTTGTCATTTATTGTTTTTACGGGATATTTCTATCTTTCTGAATATGAACCTGTATTATTCTCATTGTTACTAACTACCTTGTAATATTTTACTTTTTTGTTAGGGGCAAGTCCACACCCCTAAAAATTATTATCTTGAAATAATACTTGCGGATTTCAAAATGCGATAGTAAATCTACAAAACAATTCAAAACTTTATTTAAATACACATTTATCATAATTTTTATTTAAATATGACGTGTTAATTATAGGTCGGAGGTTGAAAAGTTCGTTTTTAAAAAACAATTTCAAAGTCGAAGAGGAATTTATTTTTATTTATTATTACAACTTAACGTTTTAGAAATTTACTTTGAACTGAATTACAAAAATATTATTCTAACATTCTGCATTACCTAGAGATAAGGTACGCCTACTCTACATTAAATGCTGACTTAGGTAAATCTCCAGGCACATCATTGTTCCCAAGAAATACACTTTAATTTAATATGATTTACATACTGGGTGTTCATATAATTCCTCCCTCCTGAGTGAAAGCTTTATGATCTACCAGAGTAGAAAGGTTTCTGTTCAACTACTTCCAATTCATTTTTGGAACTTATTTCTAAATTATTTTTCAAATTATTTTTCTTACATATAATTATATGAAAATACATATTGTATATAAAAAGTATAAAAAGGGCGCAATATAAAATTATTACCCAAAAATTAAAATGATAAAAATTATTATTAATAAATTGAAAGTCTCTCGTTTTCGGAATAAGGCGCAACTGCTTCTGCTGTTCCTTGATGTTGTCCAATTCCAAGGGTTCGACTTGAAGTGGTGGTACTCGTTCATCGATTTCTTTTGGCATGTTGATTAACGGCAAAAGTATTGGTGAGGCTGTTGAAATTATGTCTTTTTTATTGGTTATGTTGACCTCCGATGTAGCGAAGTAACATCCATTTGGAATTCGGAGCAGATAACTACCATGAAGATTCCATAATTTCTCTTGTTTACATTGAGTTTTCACCTTTTCGGGTTTTATGAATATTCCCAAATAGTAATTGTTTTCAATTTCTTGAACGAAATTATTTTTGACAGAAATTCGTTCCATTGTGCAAGAAGAACCATTTGTTTCGAGTTGTAATATTTGCAATAAACAAGTTGGTGTTGACTTATGGCTTTTTAGTAAGTCGCTCTCGGTACAATAATAAATTGAATCCAGATTTCTGCACTTTTCATTTGTATACATATAATTCTGCGTATCAAACAGGAAATATTTGTTTTGTGGTATGATGGCAATTTGAAAATCTTCTTGAGTTTCATGCTCACTAAAATTTACAAAAGTAGACTGATTATCTAAGTCTTGTTCAAGAGTGTCTATAAGATCTTGAAATTAATTTGTGTTAATTTCAACTCGGGATAGGGCATCTGCGTTCAAATTTAATTTACCTTTTTTATAATGAATCGTGTAATCAAATTCTTCAAGTTTAAGTTTCCAACGTACTAATTTTGAATTTGGTTCTTTAATCGAAAATAACCATTGCAATGGCTTATGGTCTGTTATGATGTTAAATTTACGTCCATAAAGATATGGTCTAAAATATTTGGTTGCCCAAATTATTGCAAGTAGTTCTTTTTCAATGACACTATAATTTTGTTCTGAACTATTTAAAGTTCTTGATGCATATGCAACTGGAAGATCTTTTCCAATAGCACCTTGTGAAAGTACAGCACCTATAGCGACATTGCTTGCATCGGTGGTTAAATTGAAACTTTGAGTGAAATCAGGGTACTGAAGAACGGGTTCATTAACTAAAATGTTCTTACATTTTTCGAAACAATTTACAAATTCTGGGTCATCAGGATTAATTTTAGCATCTTTTTTTAGACACTTTGTTAGAGATTTAGTGATATGAGCAAAATTTTTTATAAAACGACGATAATATCCTAAAAGTCCCTAAAAGCTTTTAATCTGTTTGGTGGTCTTAGGTATTGGAAAATTTTTAATCGCGTGAATCTTATCGGGGTTTGGTTTTATACCTTTGGCTGTTACAATGTGACCTAAATATGATACTTCTTTTTTCAAAAATTCACATTTAGTTAGTCCAATTTTGAAATTAGTTTCACGTAGTCTTTGGAATACCGTTTTTAATCTTTGAATGTGTTCTTGTAGAGAGGTAGAAAAAACAATTATGTCATCTAGATATACTAGACATATGTCATTCTGGATGCCACGCAAAACACTATCCATAACACGCTGGAACGTCGCAGGAGCGTTCTTTAATCCGAATGGCATACGTAAATATTCATAATGACCATTTTCAACATTGAAAGCTGTCTTTTTTACATCACTAGAATCCATCTCGATTTGATGAAAACCGTTGGCAAGATCGAGTGTCGTGAAATAATTACATTTTCCCAATTTATCAAGAACATCTGTGATGTTGGGAAGAGGGTACCGATCATCAATGGTTTTTTCATTGACTTTGCGCAAATCTACGACAATTCGCCATTTTTGTTTGCCACTTGAATCGAGTTTTTTAGGTACTATCCATATAGGAGAGGACCACGGGGAGTCACTTGGTCTTATTATTTTTTGTTCTAACATGGATTTTATTTGTTTGTCAACCTCGGCTTTATGAATAAATGGATATCTGTAAGACTTAGTATATACTGGAATTTCATCAGATGTTTTGATGCAATGTTTCACTTGATTAGTAAAAGTTAATGGAGAATTTTCGTTATGAAATATATCAGAAAATTCTACACATCATTTTTGAATTTCATGTCTTTCCTCATTATTCATATGATCCGTTTTAATTTGAGACAAATCCAATCTATGTTTCCGTAATGGTGAAGAATTTATATGATGAATTTCAAAATTTTGATTGTTAAACTTTGTCACCTGTATTGGTTTGTAAAAATTTAAGTTAACATTATTTTCAGTTTTATTTAAAATTTCGACTAATGCAAAATTATTTTCCGCTCTCGAAAGGGTTTCTGGTATTTCACAATTTTGAATTTGAATGTTAGGAATTAATACATCACCATATGTTACATTTACTGGAATTTTAATTTTGTGTTTTGTGTACGGTTCTAATTTTAACGTGTGAATTGGAGGTTGTCCAGATTTTTGATAAAAAATTGAAATTTTTGTGTTAGGAGTTACAATTTCTGAATTTGAAAAATCAATTTTTGCATTTAATATTTTTAGATTATCCATCCCAATTAATCCATCATAATTATCATGAAAATGGAATAAATAAAATTTTATATTAGATGGTGAGTTCGTGTTAAATTCCGTTGGCGTTGGAATTACCACATTATATTCATGACTTGAGGTTTGAAAAACTGTAGAAACAACAAAAGGGTCATAATTAATAAATTCAGAAAAATATTTTTCTCCAACTTGAGGATTTAGAAAAGATTTTGAAGAACCTGTATCAATTAAGAGTTTTAAAGGGGGTGTTGAAATTTTTATAAAAGGTAATTCTTTATTATAAAATATAAGTTCTTGGGTTGAGGACAAAAAATGCAAATAAAAACAATAAACTTTTATTTCGCAACAAGTTTCGGGTTAATTTTAACCCTTTATCAAGCTAAAAAAATTACAAACAATATAAAATTACAACAAATTAAAAATTAAAAAATCAAACAAACCTTTGAAAAAACGTTTAAAGTATAGTCTTCTGCAACTTCATAATAAAATAAATATAAATTAATGTATAAATGGTGGTAAAATGGTGTATATAAGATAGTATAAAATTTTTTTGAAATGTTGAAATGCCAAAGTCAATTTCAAAATTATTTGACATTAAAAAATAAAATAAATATTTGTTTACAAAGCCAGTTAGTATTACAATACACTATTTAAAGTTTAATAAAAATTGGTATGATTCATGTAAATCTTCCATATCAGATTTAATATTAATATTATTTTTATGTTTAATAATATTAATAGTTTCACTAATAAGTCTCTTTTTTAAATTAGTTTCTCTATCTAATATAGTAACATCCCCAAAATTTAAATTGTGAAGTGTTCTAAAATGGTGTAGTGCTAAACCGGATTTGTTATCTTTATCTTTATATTTATCTTTACAATCGTAAGTATGTTGTTGTAAACGATTTTTTAACAATTGTCCGGTTTGACCTATATAAACTTTTTCACAATTTAAACAAGGTATTTTATAAACTAAATTAGACTCGAATTCTTTAGGTGTTTTGTCTTTTAATTTACTATAAATGTTACCAATTTTATTTTTATTATACATTGCTAATTTAACATTAAAAGGTTTAAAAATGTTGTCAATTTTAAAAGATATTATACCAAGATACGGAAATTTAAAATATAATTTTTTGTCATCTTTGTTATTTAAAGAAGAATTATTATTAGAAAGAATATTACGTACTTTATTAATAGTTTTTTTAATTAATTTTTTAGGGTAACCATTATTCTCAAATAAACTTGAAATAATATTTATGTTATTGGAATGAAATTGTGGATGACTTAATCTTAGCATACGATTTGTAATGCCTTTAAGTACTCCAATATTTTGTGAGAAAGGATGGTTAGAAAAATAATTTAATAAAACACAAGATGATGTTGGTTTTCTATACCAATTAGTGACAATTTTGTTATCAGATCTAATTAATTTGGTATCAAGGAAAGTAATTTCGCCGTTGGTTTCTACTTCATAAGTAAATTTAAGATTTTGATGGTATGAATTAAATTCTGACAATATGAATTGAATTTCAGATTCAGGTACTAATAATATAGTATCATCAACATAAACTTTTAAGAAAGGAATTTGTATTTTAATTTTGTTCAAAACTGTTTTAATGCAATCATTCATAACAATAGAAGCTAATATTGGGCTAGCTGGATTTCCCATAGGACTACCATCTAGTTGTTTAATAATAAATTTTTTAAACAACTAGATAAAGTAGCTAGTATCAAAATACAATTCTATAATATTTAGAAGTGTTTGTTGGTCAATATCTATATAAGCTGAAATGAAATTCCAATTCTTTTTAATAATATTAATTATAAGATCTTTTGGAATACTAGTAAATAAAGAAACAACATCTAGTGATAACATTACGTAATCTTTTGGTACATTATAACCTTGTATAAATTGAACAAATTCAAATGAATTATTGACAATATAATCAAAGGTTGAAATTACAGGAACTAATATTTTATGTAAGTATTTAGAAATATTATAAGTTGGAGAATTAATACAACTAACCACTGGACGAAACGCTATTTGAGTTTTATGAGTTTTTCTTAACCCATACAACTTAGGTGATAATGAATTATATCTGACTAATTGTTTTTTAACACTCTCAGAAATATAACCTTGTTTAAATAATTGTTTTATAAATTCATTACAAATTCTTTCAAATTTTCTAGTTGGATCCTTATTCAACCTTCTATAAATATTATCATCACTAATTAATATATTCATTTGGTCATAATATTCATCTTTATACATAACTGTAATGTTACCACCTTTATCAGATTTTTGTATTAATATTTGATCATTTTGTTTTAAAAATTTTTTAGTGTAAATTAAATCTTGATAAACTTGACTTTTAACTGAATCATTACTAGTACTCTTATTAATATTATTCATTCTATTTAATTCATTATTCAAAATATTAACCGATTTATTTCTTACTAAAATTTGGTTATCTTTATCAATGATTGTATTACAAATAATAAATTCTAAATCTTTAATGATATCAGGTATCATTTTAAGAATATCTGATCTGTTATTAATGGCTTGTAAACTAAAATTTGGTCCTAACTTTAATGTGTTAATTACTTGTGTTGGTAAATTAAGATCTGTGTAATTATAAATAATATTATCATTATTAAAACTATCTGTTCTAATTGTTTGTATGTTTGTGTTATTATTTAAATGTGTAAATTTTTTAATATTAGTAAATTTAACATTATTGAAATTAACCTCATATGATATTTTAAGGTGTTCACTATAATCAAAAAATGTTTTTTTATCTAAAACGTTTTTAAGTTTTTGTTTGATGTTATTAATTTGGATTTTAATTTTATCTAATCTCCAGTGTGTTATTTTAATTTCAACATTCAAAATTGATTTTCTAAATCTAAGTGTTATTTTATCAACCTCGTTACTGTAAGGGTGTTCTTCAAGTTGTATATTCTGAATTGAAGCAAGTGAATGCGTAATATGTTTCGGGAACACTCCACTTTTTCTACACCTTATCAGGAATATCACTCGATTATTATAAGAAGACAATTTTCTATTCAAGTTTGCCCAATTCTTCATTTGTTGTAACACAACATGTCCGTAATTCTTTTTAATAGTTAAATAAAACCCAGTATTCATATTAACAGAAGAATCTTGTCCTTATAATGTATTATAAAATATAAGTTCTTGGGTTGAGGACAAAAAATGCAAATAAAAACAATAAACTTTTATTTCGCAACAAGTTTCGGGTTAATTTTAACCCTTTATCAAGCTAAAAAAATTACAAACAATATAAAATTACAACAAATTAAAAATTAAAAAATCAAACAAACCTTTGAAAAAACGTTTAAAGTATAGTCTTCTGCAACTTCATAATAAAATAAATATAAATTAATGTATAAATGGTGGTAAAATGGTGTATATAAGATAGTATAAAATTTTTTTGAAATGTTGAAATGCCAAAGTCAATTTCAAAATTATTTGACATTAAAAAATAAAATAAATATTTGTTTACAAAGCCAGTTAGTATTACAATACACTATTTAAAGTTTAATAAAAATTGGTATGATTCATGTAAATCTTCCATATCAGATTTAATATTAATATTATTTTTATGTTTAATAATATTAATAGTTTCACTAATAAGTCTCTTTTTTAAATTAGTTTCTCTATCTATAATTTATCTATAATTTCTCTATAATTTTGGGGATGTTACTATATTAGATAGAGAAACTAATTTAAAAAAGAGACTTATTAGTGAAACTATTAATATTATTAAACATAAAAATAATATTAATATTAAATCTGATATGGAAGATTTACATGAATCATACCAATTTTTATTAAACTTTAAATAGTGTATTGTAATACTAACTGGCTTTGTAAACAAATATTTATTTTATTTTTTAATGTCAAATAATTTTGAAATTGACTTTGGCATTTCAACATTTCAAAAAAATTTTATACTATCTTATATACACCATTTTACCACCATTTATACATTAATTTATATTTATTTTATTATGAAGTTGCAGAAGACTATACTTTAAACGTTTTTTCAAAGGTTTGTTTGATTTTTTAATTTTTAATTTGTTGTAATTTTATATTGTTTGTAATTTTTTTAGCTTGATAAAGGGTTAAAATTAACCCGAAACTTGTTGCGAAATAAAAGTTTATTGTTTTTATTTGCATTTTTTGTCCTCAACCCAAGAACTTATATTTTATAATACATTATAAGGACAAGATTCTTCTGTTAATAGTAATTCTTTATGATCAGTAACATGATATTCAATTACGTTCCGGTTGTTTGAGGTTCCGCAAGACGAAAATTTTGTTCCTCTTGTTCAATCAATTCATCGGAATTAATTTCATCGGATTGGGGTTGGTCAATTAATTGGTAATCGTTGTCAATTTGGTCAAAGTCATGTGTCTCATAATAATTTTCGTCAATCATTTCAGTGTTAAATAATTCTTCTGAAATAAAATTAGGTCTGGAATTTTGATTATTAACAAAATGATTGTGTCTTGGGGGGTTTTTAGGTCTCTGGAAGGTATTACGCGAGGAAGTACTCATAGGCGTTGGTCTAAAAGTATTTCTCGTGCTTGTACTCATCGGTATCTGTTTATTTTGAGGGACAGTTTTACCTCTAGGATTCCAAACATTTTGATTTTGTTGCGGACGCTGTTGATTAAATTGTGAATTTCCGACATTACGTGGAAAAGAATTTTGAAGTCCATTGCTAACAAAATTAAAAGGTGGATTGTATGGTTGACGAAACACCGGTTGAAATGTTTTCGGTTTGTTCGTATTATTATTAAAGTTCAGTTTATTTTCCGTGCGCGATTGCGTTTGAAAATATTTTATATTTTCTTCTTCGGTTACGAATTGTATCGCTTGCGCTAAATCTGCGGGTCGCATGGTTCTTATCGTAGTTCCTAAGGGATCACGTAAACCAGCTAGGAAGGTTTTGAGTGTTAAATTTTGATACAAATTTCGTTTTAAGTCTCTATTGCCAGCAACTTGTTCATGAATGTCAATATAAGAACAAATTATATTTAAAATATGTAGGCAACGTTCGTAAAATTGTTGAGCCGATTAATTTGGTTTTTGTTTTAGACTCGTTAAATCACGGTTTAAACATGCTTCGTCGCGATGGTCTGAGAAATTTCTGATCAAAAGTCGTTTTAGATCATCCCAAGTAGTGACATTATGGATGTTTGCAACAACTCTAGCACTATCTTGTAATTTATTTAAAATTGAATTGTACAAATAAATATTTCTAAAATCGCCAGGGTTTGCAGGATTATAGAAAGCAGCTACCATTTGTTCAGCGACATTAAGAAATCTGTGTAATTCATTAGTATCCCCATTAAAATCAGGTATACATTTTAAATAATTTGGATCAAAATTATTTATATTTTGATTTTCGTTTTCGTTTTCGTTTCCGTTATTTCGGTTTGCCATGTTTGGATTTAAATTTAAATTATTAAATAAATCAAGTAATTCGTTTTCCAAGTGTGACATGCAAAATCAAGTACAAAATGAGTTCAAAAACTTACATTAAAAATATTATTGTTCCGATCATTCCTCCACTTTTGAGCCAATTCTCCGGTTATGAAACTTGTTTCTTGTCGAACAATTTCAAGGGAAGTCCTTTTCTGATTAGGTTCCAAAAGGAAAGTCCTTATCTTTGCGAGGTCCCAATTTCTCCGCACTAACTCGAATAGTCCACAAATGATGAAAATCAACGTGAAAGTCCCGAAAATTTTTCGCGTTCACTTGGACTATCCTACCGACTGCGCCAATTATAGGTCGGAGGTTGAAAAGTTCGTTTTTAAAAAACAGTTTCAAAGTCGAAGAGGAATTTATTTTTATTTATTATTACAACTTAACGTTTTAGAAATTTACTTTGAACTGAATTACAAAAATATTATTCTAACATTCTGCATTACCTAGAGATAAGGTACGCCTACTCTACATTAAATGCTGACTTAGGTAAATCTCCAGATCATTCTTCACAAGAAATACACTTTAATTTAATATGATTTACATACTGGGTGTTCATATAATTCACGCTACTTAACAAAGTAAGAACTAATTGCATTTTTAATGAAACTGTCGTAGCTTATCTGACGACTTCATTAAGTCTCTTATGAATTTTCCTAGTAGGCAGTCGGATGTGTTTTACAAAAGTTGGAACAAGTCTAATGGTCTAATGGCAAGATTTGTCATTACAATTAGAGTACAAAGTACAAGCTATCCTTTATCCAGACAATCTACTAATTTGAAAACCGCTAGAATGCGTCATAGTTGTCATGAACGGTTATACTCTACTTGTTGTACATTGATTCTATTCCTCCGATTAAAATATTAATGATGATGGTGATAATCTAATAGGTAATCTAAATCTGATGATTTCATCGCGATTTTTAAAGTCGTTGATATTAATTTTTGATATTGGTTTTCAAAATTGTCTTTAACAGTAAAATCGGCATATGAAAAAATGTTATACACTTTAAAATAATCTAAAACTCATAGATTTTATCGTGATTTTTGAAGTCTACATTTTAGTTTGTCAAGTAAATTTCATGGAATTTTTATAGCCTCAGAATACAAATTGAAGTATCATCGCGAGTTTGGAAGTGTAAATTTTGCGCGATTGTATTTCATTCTGATTATTATTAAAGGCCCTTATATTAATGTTTTAAAACTTTGATTTTACCAGAAAGGACCTTATCGGGTTTTGGGAGCATTTTGTACAAGAATGAAACTTATGCCACATATAAATAAGAAATAAATATACAATAGTGTAAAATATTTCGCTCGTTAGGAGACCGCTTTCGCCAAAAAACGCAATTGAAATTAATTAATTTTTGCACAATTAGACAACGATGCTAGTGTTTTCCTCGGTGTTTCTAACAAACAAAGTAGTTTGGTTGCCTATGCCATTTATTTACTATGATTTATTGAATTTAATAGTATAAAAATTATACAATTAAGTACTGTAGCGTTTGGTGTGTTGCCTAATCTCCTGAAGCGTAGCTCTTGCAACCTCGCATCCTCTCTACACAGTACCACAAAGTATGTACTATGAGAGGAGTTGAAAGCCGGGTAATTCGGGAAGCAAAACGCCACTTTCGAAGAAAACTGGAACTAACGAATTTTGACAACTGAGCGTGCGTATGTCAGAAAGTGCAATGTCAATTCTTTCAATCTTGTAGGTTACATGATATGCAAGTGGTTTTGTTGAAGAAACGAGGCCGGTGATTTTTTTAGTAAAGGTAGGTAAATATATTTAGTTCAAATTTAATATGTCCGGTAAGGTATCGTATCGTTGTTCTTTTCCGAATTGTTCAAATGTACGGTATGTCAATACGGCTGAAACTAATAATTCATACAAACATTTTTTTAATTTTCCTAGTGATCCCATATTTAAAGAAGAATGGTTAAAAATTGTTTGGCCTGAAGGTAACTATCCTTCTTTAAAACATCTTTTTTTGTGTGAAGATCATTTTGAAGAGAAATCATTTTCCAGTTCATTAAAAACACATTTGCATAAGTATTCAAAGCCGGTAAATAATAATAACCATGCCGTTGTTACTAAAAATTTAGAAGTAGCTTTTAGTGATCACTCGTATTGCTCAAAATCCAATGTAGAAAATTTAGAAATAGCTTTTAATGATCACACGTATTGTTTTAAATCCAATTTAGAAAGCTTAACAATATCTAATAATTTAATGATAGACGATGAACCAATGGAAAATGTGACTCAATCTATAAAATTAGCTGAAGAAAGTGAACTTTATAATAATTTTTTTAATAAAAAAAAACGTGATCTTCAAACAATAAATAGGCAACAGCAAATGACTATTTGGAAATTAAGAAAACGTCTTAATGCATGTACTTCATCTTTGAAAAATGTAGAAAGGATTAGTAAAAATAAACTTTCACGCATTAATAAACCTACACGCCGTTTCATTATTCCCTCATAACAATTATGCATGTGTTTACCATTTTTTATGTTTCATGCTTCGCGGAAGAAACCAACCAACCTGAGGATGGACATTTTGAATTCTATTGAATAGGTAACAATATAGATAAAAATATTATGTAATTTTGTTTAATGAAATTATTTTATTTCAGATTTTGACTTCTCAGAAATATTCCATAATGGATTATTGAAATTTGGGCAGGACTAGCCAGAGACAACAAGCAACAATACGTATGGGAGCCAATAATAGAAAAAAAAGTGTATTAAACAGAACAATTACAAACCCCCGAAATTTAATTTGTAGAACATCTACATTGCAAAAATTGAATCACTAGACAAATTCACTGGCTAGCGGTTTTAAAATTCTAAAATTTGTCTGACGAATCAATACTTATTAAAGAAATTCTCATATTCTTTAATGTTTTTTGTAGAAATAAAAAATTTATTGATTTGAATTTTAGTTGTTCTTTCTTCAGTCCTCACTAATAATTAAAAAAATCGTTGATTTCTTGATAAAATGTGAAAGAAATTACTTTATGTAAAACCACAAATTTTATCTACCAAAGCCTAAAAAGTCAAATGATTTACTCCTCGGTTAGCTTTTTAAATTTAATTTTAACTTTTAACTACCTTTTCCCTCTCCCGATGACCACATTTACATATCGAATTACGACTATTTTTGAAAAAAAAAATTTTATTTGGTAGGTACTATATAATAATCGCCTAATTTTACATAAATTACTGTGTTAAAAATATAACAAAGAAGGCTTGCCAAAATTTTCCTAAAATTATCGGTTAAAACAAAAGAAAATTAAAATGATTTTTGTGTTGGGTACCAAATACCCACGTTATGCATCCTAGGGTTAATCTATTGTACGATGAATGTCTCCATCAATTAAGTTCGTATATCCTAACTCGTTACAGACAAAATATTTTTGTTTAAAACATTGTAACGGGTCGATTATTTGCACACTCGTAAGCCCTTACAGAAAATATCTGTAATGTAATTATGGAAGTGTCCATTACAACCCATTTAACAAAACTTACATATACTTCCTGTAAGGACTTATGGTTTGGAAATGAATTGCTCAATAAATCAACAATTTAATTTTAGATTGGATTAATTAACACATTATATTATGGATTATGGCGGTTTTGCCTTATGAACCATTGAAAATACTAGTCACATTAATAAATTTAATGGTTGTTGGATTTGGATTGAGGGAATTCCTGGTGTTTTATTTATTGGTTATATGTTATGTTTATGTTTTTATTTTTAAATAATTTCGTGCTATGAACGAGAGTTGACGAGTAGTTCCGAATCCCAATAGTTCCGGTTTTCTCAGTTAGGAGGCCACTGCTTCCCTCCGTTAGCATGGGATTCGGACATCTCAATCATCTATTATCTCTGCACAGTACAGCTCACGTCTTCCGTGCAGAAGGACGCTTTTCGGTTATACTATTATTATTACACTTTGTGTTTGTACAAATAAAGTGCTACGTTATTTTGTTAATAACGCCGGTTGTTTCTTTTCGAGAGCTTTGTTTTGGTTTTCGCTCGGCTTGTGGAAAAAGCCGCCCACGTGTTAACCTTAAAAACCCTTTATAGTACATATTTGTTATGACTTGATTAGAAATTAATTTTTAAGTATTTATTTTATTCAAATAAACTTATAATTTAAGAATATATTTTTTACAATTAAACAATTTTTACACAGTTGTCGTTTTTTTGCAATTTTTAAAATATTTGATAAAACATGACTTTTCCAGTTCCCTGGAGCTCTGAAACTTTTACTGTAAATTCAATGGCTATAGTTTTAATAGTTGTAATAAGATTTGTAATATTACGGCGTCAATTAAAAATAAAATATCTTTTACAGGTTATCGTAAGACTTTATTGCACAATCAGGCAACATTGAAATTATTACCTCTCAAACGAAACGTCCAAATTAAATGCACAATAATTATTAGTAAAAAGTAGAACCGATAAGGGACCTCGGTGGCGGCAAGGGCTTGTAAATTCCTTCTATTTTTGTAGGACACATCCTGTGGCCTGTGACACTTCTAAGCACCTCCTATCAAGTAGGCAAGATACTATTTACGACATTCGGCAAGTTATTTCTCCTTTGCTAGAATGTTTTATTCCAGTATGTTACATGAGCGCGTACCGGATTTCTTTTTATGTGTACGCGCCGGTTTTAGCTGTTTTTATAAATAAACGTATGAACGCAAGCAACGTGTGCGCATGACAATAACACCCAATGTGGGAAACATTTCAATCCAGTGTGAGTCACAGTGAGTCAGTCGCCAGATACCTTTGTAAAGCGCGTACGAACTTGTTAGCCCGGGCATTACTTCTTGTTTGTAACAGTAACCATTGTTCTAAAGTGCCTTATAATAAAGGTCATTTGTATCTACCATCAGGTTAATCCTTTTGGCGATTGTATTCGATTATTAACATAGGTTCCACAAGGAAAACACCCTATTACTTTTAACTGTCATTTGCTTTCAATTTAAACGTAAATGAAAGGTAATTAAAATTTATCTGACAGTACTTGTCAAAATTTGAATTTTAAAATCCGCTGTTGTCGTGTTAATAAATATTTTTTTAAATAATGTAAAATCTCATAAATGTATTTATAATTCATATTTATTGAAGAAATTGGAAATATAATCAATATTGGGGGTATTTTAGTTAATTTTTGTAGGTTTAACTTATTTTTCATGTTTGCCCAAAAACACCTAGGAAAACGATAAGGTCCTTTGAAAAAAATTTAATATGCTAATTTTGTGTTTGTTCATTAAAAGAATTTTTTATCTATTATTTTAAAATCGCCTTGTGATACATGAATAGGATAAAAAAATACCATATAATAAAAGTGACTATAAAAATGTATCTGTATAAATTTTGTTTATTTATATAATTTTTATTATAGTCATCAACTTTTAATAATCATTAAAATTCTACACAGTGAAATAGATAGCAGTTTTCGCATTACTCCTAACAATTTACCAAATCTTTGCATACGAGGATTCCGAGGAACCTGATGATTGTCCAAAAAGTAAATGCTTAATTAACACTCACATTTAGTAGATATTAGAAATTCATCACAAAATAATTTTGAGAGTCCAGATTTTCCTTATTGCTTTAATATTGCGACAAGTATTGTTAGTTTTTATTGGTTTTTGTGATAATTTTAGAATTTATTTACAGCTTGTACACAAAAGTAATGCTAAGGCAGCCAATAAGCAGTCGCTCTCGTGCGGCTAAGAACATCCCTTAACCTCGCCCCACCTAAAGGTAGCTAAAATTGGTGGTGGGAATAACTAGGCACTCCCCGACTTAGCGATTCAAACAACTTTACTTACCTGACTACCTTTACTTACAATGCGATGCGCGTTGGAAACGCACAGTCCGGGATTGCCTGGCCATTTCCACTTAAGCACTGAATAGCGGTGGGCGAGACTAAGGTATACTCAAGCCGCACGAAAGCTTCTTATTGGCGCTAGCATTTCTTTTATGTACCAGTTTTCGGTGAAGCATATTGTACATACATACGTGCGATGAGGGCTATGTTTTGGATAACTTGGAAAACAGAAAATGTATTAAAAAATCCAAGTGCCCTAATGCAAATTTAAACTATACCAAACAGATTTGCACAGGAACTTTAGATTATTTTGGCTTTTTAATAATAATATATGTACAGAAACATTATTAAATTCCTCATTTCTGTGTACTGAATACAAATTTATACATGTAAATACATTAATAATTCAAATTTTATGATTAAAATTTTGAGGTAATGTATCAAAAATCATCCAAAATAATCCAAAATAATTATCCGGTGCAAATCTTGCTGACTTTTAACCAATCAGGGACGTAAATTTTTTGGCAAATTGGAAATTGTAATCACTCCTCCTAGTTAAAAAATGAAGTATAATATTATTACAATTATGAATTTAAATAATCATAGATCTATATGTTATAATTCCGACTAAAGATGTTTTTAGATATAAAAAATAAATAATTAAGTATAATTGATTATTGTATGACATTTTTATTTAAAATAGAGATGATTCTGTGCAAACTTGTAAGACTTGTAAAAAACTTATAAAGTAACAAGTTTTCAGAGACTGTTTATTACAAATCATAATAAAAAATTTAATTATTTCCTAATGTTGTACATAATCGATGAAGAAACAAATTTTTACGGTAAAATTCTGTGAAGATCTAATTTTACTAAAACACACTCATAAGGCATTATATGTTTATTTTCTTCCTGTAACACTGTGTTTTTTAGTCGGACCAACTGTCAGGATCCCGTTTCCATACAAAAATGGGTGGAGACAGGCTAGGTTGCTTCCTTTGGGTGCTTCTTGCTTTCTTTGTTGTAATTTCTGGATAACTTGTTTCCAGTAGGTCTGTTTTATTTATCCGAAATATTGTTTGTAGAGTCTCTCTCATTTCCTCAACTGTCAGTGGATCTGTACTTCTTCCTTTCTTCAAAAATCACCTGAAGTACGTTAACAGTTTGATCATTCTTTAAGGTTTGAAAATCTTTCCAGGATATCATTTGTTACTACTTTAATGGTTGATTCCAGGGTATTCTTCTGTACCATTGATGTTTCTTCGGGTTCCACCACTTCTAGCTATAAGTCGGATTCTTTAAATTCGCTATTAGTTGCTCCTCTTGAGATTATATCCCCTGAATTTTCATTGGTGCTAACGTGATACCAATGTTTGCTTGGAACTAACCGTTGTATTTCCACCACACGGTTAGCGACAAAGGTCTTCCATCTAATTGGATCGCCCTTAATCCTTCAAAACGTGATCATGGAATCTGTCCAAGCCTAGATCTCCAAAACTTTTAAGGATCTTCTCATCAATTTAGCTAGTAAGAGAGCGGCACACAACTCTAGACATTCGAGTGATTGTTTTGATCTTGCTGGAGCTACCTTAGATTTAGATGTTAATTAACATTGACATTGTTACAAGACCATATACCTTTTCTGAGGCATCACAGAAGCCATGTATTTCAATTGTTACTTCTCATCGGTGTCGATCTTCATAATGAATACATCTCGTGATGCTTATTTCTTCTATGTCCTTACCCGGTACTTTATTAAAATATTTTTAGAGTGTGCACCTAAATGTATTGTATATTCTTCGCATGTCGATATATTTTTTCATTGTATATAACAATTTACTTTCTGAGACACCCTGTATGTAGTCTCGTTAAATCCATAAAAATAATTAGTGGAAAAACAAACTATAAAATTAAATGCAGTTTTATTATCGCATTTTTTTGTATTTTTTTAATTACGTTTGTCAAAATCCTTAAAATTATTTATATAAAGGACTTTATTAGTAGAAGCGGCGGCGACACTAAGTCTAGTGTGATAAAACTTTTCAAGGTGTTGCATATAATTCGTTACTTCATTGAGGGGGGAACACAAAATGGCACTGCTGCCACGTGTAGACCGAACGCCACTATAAATTTTTTTTTCAAAATTTTAATTTTTTTTAATATCTAGTATCATCAAACTACAGGATTCTGATTATTCCTCTCGAGAGGGGAGGGTTAGGGCTAACCAAACCTGACAGAAACCGAGGCAGCAACCCCTAAAGTGGGTATAATTTTCAAAAATAAGCAACCACTTTTACGAGACGTCAGTAAAAGTGGTTGCCAATTTGTGAAAATCGAATTTGTGGGATCTCTTATTTTCCTGCTGCCACTGACTGATAGCACCTCATTTTTTATACCCCTAACCCTCCCCTGTCGCGAGAAGAAATCAAAATCCTGAAGTTTTATGATACTAGATACAAAAAAAATAATAAAAATTTTGAAATTTTTTTTTATAGTAGCGTTCGGTCTACACATGGCAGCAGTGCCATTTTGTGTTCCCCCCTCAATGAAGTAAAGAATTATATGTGCGACCTTGAAAAGTTTTATCACACTAGACTTACCCCCTTATTCACTAAATTGACGTTAGTGAACGAGTCGTTCACGAACGATAATCGTTAGGAAAAATTTTAACGTTCCGTATAACGACAATCGTTAAAATTGTATTCTCTATCGCCGCTCGTTCGTAAGTCGACCTATAAACGAAAGGTTACGATATTCGAACGTTTTTAATAAGAATTGTAGCTAGAGGGCGCTGTTAGTTATAATTGTCAGTGCCAAATTGTGTGTTTAAATTGCAATTTTATACCTATTATGCAACAAAACATCAAGAGATTATTTATTTCAACCTAAAATTGAAAACGATAACATATTATAATGAGTATAATCAAAAAGGTATTCATCGGCTTTAGAGGTTCCTATTTTCGCCACCAGGGGCGCACATAATTTAAAAATCGCGTAATTATTTTATTGAAATTAATCCGATTAAGCGTTGTTTATAAACTTAAAAACAAGTGAGTTTTTTTCAAAAAAGTTGAAAGTGCTTTTAAAATCATAGATAGAAGTTATAATGAATATTGAAAAAAATCGAAAAAAGTACGCTTTATTAAAACAACGTAAGTAGTATAGTGACACTTTATTCTCATTAGTGCTAATGAGGTCATTAAGTACTTTCTCTTAATGAGGGTCGTTAAGCTTTCTCTTAATGAGGGTCGTTAAGTGCTTTCTCTTAATGAGGTAATTAATGACATTGACCTTCCTGGAAAATTTGTGATGATGTAATAGATTTTGGGATTAAAAAAAGAAATTTGATTTTTTTTAAAAAATAAGAAAAATCTTGAAGAAATAATCTGAATCTAGTTCAATAAAAATTTTATTTGATGAATTTGTGTCTGTTATTATTAAAATATAAAAATAAAAATTTTAATTTTCAAAAATAAGAAAAATCTTGAAGAGATAATCTGAATCTGGTTCAATAAAAATTTTCTTTTCTTTTATGATTTGTGTCTGTTATTATTATAATATAAAAATAAAAATAAAACTCTGAAAAAGCTACAATTTTTATATTATAAAAATTTTATATTTCAAAATTCAAAATCTTGTAGATGATGAGTATATATATTTTGCATAAGTTTAAAATTTAAATAATTATTTGAAAAAATTAAATGAAAAGTGAAGGTACTTTTAAAGAAAAAAGAGTTTTAATTTTCAACTAAAAGTATGTAAAATTACATAAATGTAAATCACCTCTAAAATCATTCAGAAATAAGTACTTACTCTATATTTATTTTAAATATTAAATACATTTAATAAAAATTAAACTCGTGAATATGAAAGATTGTTAAGACCTTTGAAATAATTGTTGGTTTTCAAGGGATTAGTACGACAAGGAGTTAAATAATAATAAACTATTTGAAAAGGGAATTGAATATTTAGGAAGTATTAAAGAAAACAAAAGGGTTTGATATTTATCTATGAGCCATTATAAAGACCTATGAAGTAATCAAGAAAAAGCAGTTAATAGATTTTACCGGAAAAGATAATTGTTTGTTTTGAAGGGATTAGTATGACAATGAGTTAAATACTACGATTTTTATATTATAAAATTTTATATTTCAAAATTCAAAATCTTGTCGATGATGTGTATACAGGGTGCTGGAAAATACGCGGACCAACGCAATGGTGCGATGTTGAGGAACTCTTAGAGAACAAGGGAAAAATAATTAAAAAATTCTTTGTTGCTTTAGCTCGAAGTTATGGAAAGTTAAACTTTCAATTTTTTACTCTTTTAATTTGCAATATTCCCATATTTATGCTTTGGTATGACACGTAAATTATGTAGAAATGCAAAGATATTTAGCCTTGTCCATCCTACTTAAGAATGGTATTGTTAAACGTGCTATTTTACATTTTAAATATTTGAATTTTGCACATAAATAAACATGTCAACGTTGTAGCTTAATTACAAATAGGTACAATTGTCAGTGTCAAACTGATCTGACTGGTCACACGAATTTGTCAAAAAAAGTAGTAAAATGTATAGTAACAATGAATATGCTTTAGCAATACTTTAAATTTTCTGAATCGCGTAGTTTCTCTTGTTATTAGTTCGAACTTTTTCTTAGTAATCCTTTAAGTTTGCAGGTTTTTGTGTATTATTTAAAGTAAGTTTTTTAAATGTTTTTAGTTATTTATGCATGCCATTGGTTGTTATGGAAAAATTAAATACAAACGAATTACACCTGATCATGGCATTTTAATTTAAATAACTAAAATTAACACAGAGTTGCCAAATTTAAGATTTTAAAAACACATATATCTTCGAGGTAAAGCAACAAAGAATTTTTTAATTATTTTTCCCTTGTTCTCTAAGAGTTCCTCAACATCGCACCATTGCGTTGGTCCGCGAATTTTCCAGCACCCTGTATATAAATTATTTAAATTCAAGCACCAACTTGTTTTTTAAAAAAGATTTATTTAAGTTTCAAAATTACAATTTGAGATGAGTAATTAGACTGACTGTTAATTCATTAAAACAAAGGTTAAATATATTCTTAAAACAATAAGCGACTATCTTCTAAAAAGCCTGATTCAGCAAGTAGATGCATAAACTCCCATCTATCATGACGAATCTTTAATATAAATTATACAGGGTGGAACGGTAGGTAACTCCTCCCCTCTTAGATTTTTGCATCCCCTGGAAGGCAAAAAGGAGACTGGATTCCAGATGTGACTGGAGCAGTGATGGACATCTTCTTCTTTTGAATCCATCGAAACACCAAATATCCCAAAATGAGAAGTAGAATCACGTACAAAGCAGTGGTCCAGAAGCTTGGTACCAAAAATGTTGTCTGATGAGTCAGAATTGGAAACTGCCGTGTTGTTGAAATATCTTGGAGATTTAGTTTTTGAAGTTCAATTGTAAAATTTGTAAAGTTTGTTTTTGGAATTTGGAGAGCTTTACTTGCAATAACCAATGGATTTCCAGTTGTTGAGTCCCGATAGGAAAGTAATTTATTCCGGAAAAATAATTGACATTTTTATTCTTTTCCCTTAAAATTAAATTGTTTATAACACACTTAAAAATTCGGTATCACTTTTAATATTAACATTATTTCTATGTGTTTTTATTTGTATAGTTTCGTTTATTAATCTCTTCCTTAAAATAGGTTCATGATCTAAAATTGACACTTTATTAAAGTTAAATTCATGATTATTGGTGAAAGTATGTAAAGCTAATCCAGTTTTATTAGTTTTGTCTTTATTTTTTTGTTGACAATCATATATATGTTGTTTAATTCGATTTTTTAATAATTGTCCCGTTTGGCCTATATAACATGAATTACATGTCTTACATGGGGTCTTATAAACAACCCCCGACTTCATGTCAATGTTATCTACATGTTTTAATGTCGAGTAAATATTAGCGACTTTTTTTTAGTGTATAATCCAAAATTAATGTTACTGTTCTCTTTCTTAAACAATGATTTGATCTTTTCTGTGACCTTAGGGATATATAAAAACTTTAAATACACTTTATCATCTCCAAATACTTCACGAGTTTCCTCAGTGTAAGTTAATTGGTGTTCAATCCTATTAGATACATCTATATAAGCTCTATTAATAAACTTAGTAGGATAGTTGTTTTGTCGTAGATGTTTGACAACAGTATTCTATTACTATTATAATAGTCTGGATGACTCAGCTTTATTACTCTGTTTATCATCCCTTTTACAACGCCAATTTTTTAAGTTATAGGATGACATGAGTAATAATTTAATATAACGTTACTCGCTGTTGGCTTAGTGTACCACGTAGTTTTTAGGATGTTATTATCTCTTGTTATCGTAGTATCTAGGAATGGTATTTTATTATTTTCTTCTAGTTCGATGGTAAATTTTAACTTATTATGAAACTCATTGAAAATTAGGTGTACTTGTTCAACTTTATCCCTTGGTATTGCCATGATTGTGTCATCTACATAAAATTTAATGAAAGAAATGAAAAAATCTATTCTACCCAACACATAATTGATGACTTCGTTCATGACCAATATAGCGAATACTGGGCTCGCTGGATTACCGATAGGGCTGCCATCCAATTCTTTATAGTATGTACCATTGAATAAAAAATAACTATTATCTAAATAGAAATTAACTAAGTCTAAGAAAGAATTTTTATCCATATTGTTATAAGCAGAAATGAAATTCCAATTCTTTTTCACTATGTCTATAATTATTGACTTGGGAATGTTAGTGAATAATGACGCAACATCCATGGAGACCAGTATGTAATTGTTAGGAATTTCAAAATTTTGTATAAAATCAACGAAAGTGAAAGAGTTTTTTATTATATTGGTAAAAGTGGATGTTGCATCAATTAATAATTCGTGTATAAGTTTAGATACATTATATGTGGGAGCATTGATACAGCTTACCACTGGTCTAAAACTGATTGATTGTTTGTGGGTCTTTCTGAGGCCATATAGTTTCGGTATTACTGAGTTATATTTAATTAATCTTTTCCGTTTATAATCGTTAACTATTCCACTTGTGTGTAATTTTTTTAATTCAGGACTAGAAATAATAGCTATCGAACTTCAATTCACAAATTTTATTAATTAATTTGCCGACGTTTCGAACATAACCTGTTCTTAATCATGGCTAAAAGGATCAATTTTTCAAATTACAAACACATAATTTTAGAATAAGTAAATAAAACAATTTACAATTACTAATAAAAATTTTTTTCCTAAATATTAGGTTTTTAAACATACCTCTTAAACTCATAAAAATTTGATTGTTAAAAATAACATTCCAACCTTCAAAACCACGTGGTGGAGATGAAACATGAAACTTGTTAAAAACTTTTTTCCCAATTCCAAACACTCTAGGATAAAAACAATGGTTTTTCTTTTTTGCATAACGCAATGATCATTAATACTGTCTGCCTTTATTTTAAACTATTAAATTTTTTTGTTGACTTGAGGATAGCGACCATTTGCTAAAATTGACAAGCGTCAAGATGTTAAAAATTTTATAATACATTGCGCACGTTTTACCAACTTAATACATACGGCAAAGTTTATCAACATAGCTTTTCGTTTTATGCAATACAGAGTAATTCTTAATGAGGAAAGTTTTAAGGCAATTTATTTTTAAAACACTATTTATTTATTTATTTCGTGTCCATCCTAATAATAATACATAAATACAAAAACATAATATTATAAAATAGATGACCAAAAATTAGCACATTCAATTGCAGCTGGTGAGGCTTGTGCAAGATCTAAATCTGAACAAGGTTGATTTAATTTATCACATATTAGTAAATGATTCATAGTTTGTGAATTTCCACATAAGCAGAGTTCATCTTCAACTGTAAAGCCCCATTTCAATAAATTTGTTTTACATCTACCTGTTTTAGATCGTAATCTATTTAGAGCTTTCCAAGTTAACCACTTTTTATCAAAGCCTGGAGGAAGTTCTTCTTTTGGAGAAATTTTTAATTCCTTATCTAAATCAGATAAAGAACCACACCATAAAAATTTTCTTGTATCTAATATTGAAATTAATATTTTAAATTAATATTAATTTAAAACACTATTAATGACTTGTTTGAAGAATTTAAATTAATGAAATCAGATCCAGACAAAATGTTATTGACTATTGTTTACTATTAAAAAATGATATATTTTGCTTAGATCTTCACAGTCAGTTTTCAAATTCACTGCCGTCTTAATGTTTTTCTTTATGTGAATCATCTCGCTTATCATTCGTTTGTAATAATTAGGTTCTACGTCTAATATTTTATATTTACCAAAATCGAACTCATGGTTTGTTTTGAAATGATGGTAACTTAAGGCTGTTTTGTTCCCTTTATCAGCATTTTTTTACTGACAGTCAAAAGTGTGGTTGTATATTCTTTTTTTAATATATTGACGGGTTTGACCAATGTAGCATTTCTCACAGTCTTTACAAGGGATCCTGTATACTACATTTTTTTTGATGTCTGATGAAAGAGGAGTTTTTAAATTTGAAAAAAAATTTCTATTGGTGATCAAATTATAGAAACAAATATTCACATGGTCAGTGGTTAAAATTTTTTTTTTCAATCTTTCCGTAGGCCAGGGATGTAAGGAATTTTTTGATATATAGGTGATTTGTTTAAGATGTTGTTGTTACCGTTTGATAAATTGTTGATGATATTATCATTTCTTGAGAAGTTGGTCACTAATGAATTTATTAGTTTCGTCGGGTAATCATTTAATTTTAATTTTTCTTTTAATTTCTTTATGTTGCTATCTTGAAATTTTTCATCTGCTAAAGTGAAGGTTTTCTTTAGTTCTTGAACAATAATATTAATTTTTTGGTATTTTAAATATAATTTCAACATAAATTTAAAACTTATTTAAGAACCAATAGAAACCTTAAAAATATTCCGCCAATCACACGATAAACGAACAAAACAAAAATTAAAAATTACTAACTTTTTGAATAAAATCAAATAAACTTCTAATGACAATAAAGTAAAAAAAAACGTGTCACGAACAAACTAAAATGAACTTGACTGATCAGAATTAAGAACAAACATTACTCTAGATCAGAACATTATGGAATTCAATGATTTTAAGGTTTCTTTACAATTTATAGACTTTGCTTGGCCTCCCTTATACGTTATAACTTACATAAGTAAAGACGCAAATCAAAGCCTCTTATTGGTTCTTATCTGACTTAGCAGTTTCCCCCTTCCATCCGTTGGTAGGCAATAAATTTGTCCACACTTCATCCAAAGAATAACAAGGGTGCATTACTTAATATCCCAGATATAAACAAAACACTCGTGAGAAACAAAATTTTATCATAAAGAAAACTAAACTATTTTTACTTGTTTAAATCAACTAGAAAGTAAATTATTTTATTCCTAACATAAAAATTAAAAAAAAAATCAAAAGATTAATAAAACTGGAGATGTATTAAATGTTATATTTACATCCCTCCGTACTTAAATATACCTGCTCGTTTCTGTCTACCAAAGTTACAAATTACCAATAAATTCATTAAAATTTTACTTGAACAATAAAAATAAATTCTTACAATGATAAAAAAAAATCCGAAACAATTACTCAAGAATCTTGTGTTCCTTCTTACATGGTTCCTCAATTCTGTTCCGGTCCTTTACGTCTCCATCCTTAATTAAATGTGATGATCTTGATGAAATTTTCCAATTGTATTAGGCCCTACTCGGTTCAGACCAATACAATCAGTATCCAAGTTTCTTCATGTTATATAACTTTCACGTACTACACCATCTAGAAACACCTCTTCGTATAAACCTTCCATTCCTTTCGTTGAAATATATCTGGATATTTTACCATGCCGTTGTTTCAAACCAGGCACCGCAACAAGTCTTTCTGAAATTTCATGGCCGATCAGATTCTTATAAAAACAAAATTATTTATAACTAACACAAGACATAACTTTCAACTTACGCAAAAAAATCGACCATTCTAATTTTCCAAAATTACTATAGTAAATCTAACTTGATCTTTCAAAATTGTCAACAAATGTATTCTATTACAAATATTCAAGATCATCAACAAATCTTTATTGTCAAACACTTTGACCTCTGACTAACATCATTCACGACATTCGTTCCCAATTCTGTATTATCAACAATATGAAATACAAGCACTAATACAGGAACTACAACTATCAGTTGACTACAACTATCAGTTGTTAGTTAACAACCTAATTTACTACCATACTCCGACCAAGGATATAACAACTTTCATTTGGACAGGTAGTGACAACGTACTACAAAACTCCGACCAAAGAAACTATAACAATATTTTTTCTTGGACAAGTAGTAACTAAATACTACGAAACTCTGTAACGTACTACTTAAGGTGTTCACTGCCTCGACTATTCTCAGCCAGGTGGAGGTGAGTTAGACAAAATTTAATTTTTTTTTATAAGAAATAAAGTGAAATAATAAATTAAATAATAAATGAGATAAGAAATGAAATAATAAAGGTTGTTGGGCGCCAGCTGCTAAAGTAGCAACAATAAGATAGAAAAGTATTTGCTTTGCTTAGAAAGGTCATGTACTCTCGCACAGAAAAAATCCAAAATTCATGAATAAATGTATAACTTTAAAGAAATATAAATATAATAATAATCACCGAACGAGCGGTATAAAAGAGACATAAATGCATAAAAAATTTGCCAAAATAACAGACAACGAGTTTACTATTGACAATCCTCCAATAAAATTACAGGCAAAAATTTGAGCGCGATTAAGAATAAAACTATTTAGTAAATGGTATTAATTAAAAAATATTCAAAGTCACCCTTAAATTACAATAAAAAAAGGAACAAGGAAGGATTTTAGCTAGCTGATAATTCCGCAGAAACCGTATCTTACTAGTAGCAGATCCAATTATTAGAGGGTAGGAATTAAGCTGGAGGTCTCACCCAAATAAGCAGCAGGTTCAGGTGTAAATAAGCAGTAAGCAGGTATTAAACATTTAGGCCAGCGCAATCCAAAACAGAAACGAACATGGCATCAAAGGCAAGCAAATATATTTCCATCGAGCCGTCCTTGTAATTATCTGGACCTTATTTTAGTAATCACATTCGCCTGTCTGCGGGTACCTCCTCAATGTCACTAAATTTCCAATTTCCAACTACCATCTGTGGCCGGATCTCGGGTAACAATTAACCATTATCTCCTGGGTACTTTCCATCATTTTCTAGTAGCAGAAAGAAAAGGAAGAGCAGAAAGGGATTTTTACAATTCTTAAAGCTAAAACCTACTGGTGACTTGAAAAAATTATTTATGTTTTAATTAAAAGCGCTAATTTAAAATTTAAGTAATTATGCGCTATGAGCGAAAATCAAAAGGTAATTAAATGCTTGAAGACCTGACTAATAAATTGGGTTTCTAAAGATGAGATGAAAGGTGATAATGAACAAAAAAACGATCAAACCACATGCAAGACACATGGACGGTCTGAATTGAAGTTTTTAAAGCGGTATTCCGCCAGAATTTAATAAATTATCTACTATGTTTGATTAACTACGGATTCAAACAAAAGAAAACAAACGATATCGAGCAAGGAAAATTACAACGTACCTCAAACAGACTGGACACGAGGACACCACTCAAGATGTGCACATCAAGATAAACACACCCAAACTGGCCTCTCCGGAAAATTTTCCGCGCAATGCCTCGCGTCCCTGCGGCTTAGAGATATAGCCCGCCAAATCATAAAATTTCGAATTTAAAGTAAGTGACGGTTACAACCGTTACAACTCCGATCAAGAAAAAAAATAACATATTCACTTGGACAGGTAGTTACAACTTAATCAACTAAAAAACTCCGACCAAGGAACAACTAACAAATCTTTCACTTGGACAGGTAGTTACAACTTAACGAACTACAAAACTCCGACCAAGGAACAAATACAAAACAACTTTTCTTTGGACAGGTAGTAACAGAGTACTACAAAACTCCGACCAAAGAAACTCTAATAACTTTCCTTGGACAAGTAGTAACTAAATACTATGAAACTCCGACCAAGAAAAAATAAGATTACTTTCAGTACTACAAACAATATTTCCTGGACGAGTAATTATTTCTAACTACAAAATACTCCGACCAGGGGTATGATTATCTCCAATACCACTTACTATCTCTGACAGTTTTCAATAAAGTGTGATCAGTACCTTATTTCTAACCGCTACATACAACAACAAAACCTTCAAACAAAGATAATCATACCACATCCTCAGGAAAAATATTTTCCTGCAATACACACGTTACAAAAAAAATCGACTCTACTTATCTGAATTTCCTTCTTATAACAAATTCCTTACTACTTTTTGAGAATATTCAAACTTACAACCCATGAAAAATTTTGTACTAAATTTTCCACATAACAATTACAAGGCAAATTCTTAAATGTTGATTTGCCATACAAAAATAAAAATAAACCAACTTCAATAAATTCTAGGTTATTGAGATTAAACATTAACTGCTAATTTATTAAATTTGGAAAAAATATAAATTTTCTATGACTCATGTGAGAACATTAAAAAAATCAAAAACTTAAACTTTTCCGGACAAACAATGTAAGTGTGTCCAACATTATTGCAACAAAAACATAATATTTGTGGGATTTAGACAATTTATTCGTAAATGACTCCCATCTCCACAATTCCAACATAATTTTGATATATTAGGAAATAATTTTAAAAGTTGACGACGCGAAATTTTTGGTTTTACTTTAGGTAACACATTTACCGACTTTTCATTACTCTCCTGCTTTTTAAATAAATTAATTCTGACTTCTTGAATCATATCTGCTTTAGTAAATTTAATTTCACTTTTAAATAATTTCTCACATGCTTCTGCAAAGGATAAAGCATCACAAACAATATTAAATTCTGTTCGTTTCTCAAGAATACTGTTACAAAATCTAGTATCTATTCCTTCCAAAAATTGTTTAAATACGAAATGATTTCTCAAAATTGAATTTGATACGGAAGTTTCATCGTTTGCTTTATACGGAAAGATTTTGTTAGCAACTATTTCTAACCTTACAACAAATTCAGCTAAATTTTGACCCTCTTTACGATAAATATTTTCGAAATGCTTTTCCGTAAATATTTCTAATTTCTTTCCGAAAATACTCAATAACCAAAGGCACAACGAATTAAAATCATTTGGTCTCCTGTCCAAAGGTACTTCATAAAAATTATTACGAGCCTTTCCTTTCAATTTTAATTTCATTAAATTAAAGGCTTGAATTTCATTCCAACCAAAACATTTTATTATTGTTTTAATTTCTGCTATAAAAATATTTATATGAAAATTTAAATTATAAAAATTACTCAAGTTATTATCAAAAGATTTAACATCTGAATTTTCTACACTGAAAATCTTCACTATTAATATCCATGTTTATTGTAATTGATATAAAATATTAAAAGAAAAAAATCCAGAAACTATAACTTCGATTGTACAACTATAATTTAGAAAAATAAATTCAAGTCTCTGTCAATTCTATAATTACAAGTATCAAATGATTTTAATTTACCTACTTTCAAATTTAATAATAAAAAAAAATTACACTGCAAATCAACAAATCTAAAATACCTGATTAATTAAATAAACTGATATTTAATTTAATTAATTAACTATTACTACTATATCATTTCTTTTCGAAAGATAACGGCATTCACACATGTTCTGATCAATAATTTAAAAAAGTACTACTAATTACACTTATCCAAAACAATACCAATACAAACAATATATTGTGAAAAAAAAATCGTCAAAAATACCAAAAATTAAATATAATCCAGAAAAAAAATTAAAGATTTTACAAACCACCAAAGAAGAAAAATTTTTACATCCTGCGCCAATGTAGGCAGCAGCGGTGGGATTTAAAAATCCTACCGACTGCGCCAATGTAAATCTTACGTCGACCCTCAGCTTAAAACCCTTGTTGGTCTTTATTATTTTATTGGTGTTATTTAAAATAATATTTATTAAAAAGAAAGATGACCGAAAGCACGTTAATTAAATGAATAATTAATGGGTTCTTTTTTTATAGGGTTAAGCCGACGTTTACATTTAGTTAAATAGTGACCAACTTGATGTTAAACAAATAGCTGAGTTATTATTTTCTTCTAAGGTGGTTCTAAAATACTAAATTCAAAATAATTAATTTAACTTATTTGTTCTTAACTTGCAGAATCAAAATCCTGATCGAGCCAAGTTCACTTTTATTTAAATTTCTTTGCTAAAGTATTTAAGGTTTTATTGGGAACTTATATTAAAGATTATTAGAAACCAATATTTAATTAATATTAAATATATTAGGATCGTTGTTAATGTCTGTTACTGAATTCAAAATCAAAACTAATTGGCTTATCCGACTTTTTATTAATTGTTGTAATTTTACATTAAAGCTGATGTTTCGCCTTACAACCGTAGGCTTCTTCAAAGCTACAAACATACGTACACAGTTAAAATACAGAAAATCACATAATTATTAAGACATACAATAGATAGTGGAACCATTCCTTATTTTAAACGTATTTTTAATTGATTTTTTTTTTAAATTTTGTAAATGTGATAAAAACCATGTGTGGGAGTTAACTATAATCTACCTTAATGAGTCATTCAACAATAGGTCAAAAATATTTCCGTGATTATCATTATATGGAAGTGTATATACATATAGATGAAAATGTAATTCAATGGGCAAGGGTTGTGCGCCTAAATTAATTAATTTAACAATTATATAATTTCTATTACTTCGGTAACACAGAACCATTGAGCGTAGAGTGATCAAAACTAACAATTTGACATGACATCTCGATCATAAAATTATTTATTATACATTGTGTCCTTCAACCAATTTATATTTTGATCACTATACCCTATGTCTCAAATTCAGTATATTATGATTTGTCTTTTAGAATATTACAATATATTTGGCTCAATTTTTCTGTGTCACATCTGAAGTTCACACATTTATTCTTTCGAATGTACAACATCTCACCAATCAACCTTTTCTGATAATTATTTTCTATATCGAGTATTTTAACATCACCAAAGTTGAAAGAATGTCCAAGTTTTAAAGCATGTTGAGCTAATGCCGTTATTCCATCTGTGGGTGCATTATCTTTACAACTTGATTTATGTTGTTGTATCCTACGTTTAAGGTACTGTTTTGTTTGTCCAACATAACATAGGTTACAATCATTACATGGAATCTTATATATCACATTGGACATTATTACATACTGTCAGAATTTAAAATCAGATTAGCACCTTATAATGAATTTACAATCAACAACATTTACAGTAAATTGAAAGACAAAACCAAAGATCTTGAGCTTGTTAAAAAATAATGAGCGACTGTAATGTAATAACAGAAATCGATTAATTAGAGTAACATTTTCAAATAATTCTGAAATGATAAACTTATTGAAGAATAAAAATAAAATAACTCAAAAGGGGATTAGAGTATTTAGGGATCAAACGAAAATGCACCAAGAGTTCAATAAAGAAGTCAAGAAAACCTTAAGTGATATGGAAGCTGCCGGTGATAATTCAAAAACTATTATGTGTATGGTGTTCCTACTATTGTATCCAAAAATGCTAGTGCCCCAGTTATAAAAAATATATGTAAGCAGCCAGTTTAACCCAAAGACCTACTATCAAAATAGAGGTATCAGAACAAAATTAAATAAGTTAACAGAAGCAGTTCTATTATGTGACTATGATATTCTATTTTTAGTAAAACTTGGCTTACGAATGACTTTAATAATTCAGAACTTGGTCTTGAAAAGTACATTTATTATCGTTGTGATAGAAATGGGAATAGTAGTGTTAAATCTCGTAGTGGGGGAGTACTAATAGCAGTAAAAAAGGAAATTCCTTCTAAGCAATTAACAGTAACTGAGCTAAATGTTGAGCAAATATTTGTTATTTTGAAATGGCATGAATCTAAGTACTTAGTAGGTCATGTGTATGTACATTCTCCCGAATGCCTCCCATGAGGTATATAGTTCTCATTGTATCTCAGTTGAACTTCTCCATGATCAATATTAGGCGCCAAATTTATTTTGTGTGGGGACCAATATTATCTGGACCAATGATAACTTGGGTGCGATTGAACAACGAAATGTAACACTGTGCGCGGAAATTGTACTTGAAAATGTGGCCTTTTTAAATTTATTTCAACACAACACAATAGTTAATATTAACGATACTGTTCTAGATTTAGTTTTCGCTTATGATGAATATCTAGGAATATGAATTGCAGATGAAGCATTATTGAAGTGAGATTCTATTAATTCGGATCACTATTACTATGACTTTGGTACTGCTGATTATTGTGCAATTGAAAAGTATTTGTCAAGTATTGAGTGGGAGCTCCTGTTCATCAATCATGTTATAAATGAACGTGTTGATAAGTTTTATGAGAGACTATACTACATTATGGAGCTGCGTGTTCCGAAAAAAACAATACATTAAACCCAAATTTCCGAAGCATTTCTCCAACGATTTAAAGAATCTAAGGTGGGATTTTGTTTCTCTGGTGATAAATATCGCTAGCGATACGTATCGCCAGTCATTTAACACCTCGTTCGATAAATCGGTATTTTGTTTCCTGACATATCGCCTTGCGAAGCGGAATGAACCGAGATATCGCCAAGCGACGTTGCCGATGATATTTTGTCTATATTCTATACATTTTCGAATACGGGCGAACTTCACGTCGTTTAAATGTAAATACAAGAAATCAGAAATAACCAAAAACATAACCTCAAAAAACTTTTGTGAATTATAATTTAATTATTTATAGTGCAATTACTAAGTTTTTACCTATAGTGAATGAAGTCGAAAAAGAGAAACGTTATTTCCAGAGGAAAAAGTACTTTTTATAAAGTTAAATTCATTTCTTCAACCTTCGAGTTGCCATATTATCGGCAAACTACTAAATTTCTAATAAAAAATGTGTCGTACCATTAAACCAGTCTGTTTTACTAAATAATGCAGGCATTTACACATTAAACAGTTAATAAAGAAGTGACTACTGGTAAAAATAAATCTTAAAGTTTGCAGTTTACTCTGATTTACTCGAACTGGCAACAAAAACATTTCTTCTTCTTAATGCTAATTCCTGTAGTCTCTAGGAAAAATATCTGTTGACCAGCATCACTTTTGTAAGGTCTAAAAGAAAGCCAAAAGTAAAACAAAGTACACCACTAAATTAAAGGAAAAGCTTAAGAAGTTTCAAGAAGGTGGAGGTTTGAGCATTAGAATTGATAAAATGGATATACAAAGTGGTAGAGATATTTTAGATTTAAACAATTATTTCGTATCAACAAGAGGTTGAGGCAAACATTCACAAGATTCCAAAATAAACAAAGATTTTCACAGCGATGATGTTTTTTGGTCTGGGTAGTTAAAAGAGATGGCATTAAACTGTCGCAGCTCAGCTATCGCTGGCTATCAATGAAGTAGAAGGACTTATTGTGACCAACATGTCCCCATGATGTGAGACATTATGGCCCAATAAAAGAAAGGGGTGAGAGTGCTGAATAGCGCATTCCCTAATAAAACGCGTTTCCGAAAGATGGCGCTACCATGCGGCTACAAAACTTTATTCAAATTTATATTTATTAGCCAAAAATAACGATATTTTTCTAACACAAACCTAACTAAATAGCAAAATATATTATAAAAATCTTTGCAGTTTCAAAAAAAAGTAGCGTAACATTGATAAAAACTAAAGTAACATAAAAATAAAATTAAACTATCCCTAAACTATCTCCCCCGTATTACCAGAATAAATAATTTAAGAACCTTTACCGTATCAAGAAGTATCAACCTGTACCTAACGAAGTTAACCAAACCTCCCCGTATCACCAGACTAAATAACTTAAAAACCTTAACCGTATCAAGAAGTATCAACCTAAACCTAACGAAGCTAACTAAACCTCCCTGTAACACCAGAATAAATAATTTAAAAACCTTTACCGTAAAGAGAAGTATCAAACTATACCTAAACTAACCAAACCCTGTATCACCATAATGAATAATACTATAATTTCATTTACAAAAGGGTAAAAATAAATAAGATGGGCTTATCAAGACGGCTAAAACGGTTATTTTTTTTAAATATCGCAAAGGCTCCGTGTTACAAGACGTTTGCGCTATTCAGCATTTGCACCAAGAAAGATACCAAGAAATTGATAAAATCAAATCATTTTATTTACAGTTTCTTCTTTAGGTTTATACAAAATTAAAACTTTCCTTGAATTATTAGTAGGAGAACCGACTGCACTAAAGTCTCCCTATCATGAGACAGAGATGTTTCTTGTTTTTTTATATTCAGAAATGTGCCATCATTTGTTTCTGCTGAAACTTGACCGAAATATTAAAAAATGCCTCCGGTACCTATTTTAAAACCCCAAATTCACTATACAACATCACGTAGTTGAAACTTGTTCCTGGGGTAGCACATATTTCTATGAATTTGCTTAAAATTCTTAACTGACTGGTACAACTTTCAATTTTATTTTCTATAACGGAGTTGATGTTTAAAAAGATGATGGCACATTCTCGAATACTTAAAAAAACTACCGATTTAACAAAAAACATCTGTATGTTATGTTGGGAAAACTTTACTTGAGTCGACTCATGGACTTTATATCAGTTGCATTGATTTTACTCATGTGCCATTATGGCAATATGTAATCCAGGTAAAAATCTTGAGCATATAATTACATCAAAAGGAAAAAATACCACTCCAAGCTCATCCAGATTGTTGCATCTATGGTTAGGGGCTAAAAATTAATATACATTATTATTTATATAAACATGTTTATTCAGTTTGTACTAAAAAATATACTTCTATAATTTTTGATTATTATATCTTTTTTTGTTGGAAAAGACAACATTCTTCCAGAATCCTGCCTGCGCACCAATTTTGAAATTCTACAAATTGTGTTGAAAAATAAGGAAATTCCTTAAATTTCATAATTTAATCTATTGAACAAATTAATCATTTTGAAACCATCTTTAGAAATTGCTTTCTTTATTATTTAATGCAGGGCGATTTTTTTTAAACTCAAGAAAACCACAAGTTTAGTCCGAGTCTCGAATAAGTCACCTTTTTAGTATCGTTCTTACTAACACTACGCTTGAGTGGGAGTCCGATGATAGCCTGACTTATTTGTTACATAGATTTTAACTATAAAGTTTAAAATGGGAACATATTCGGTCTTCCATTATTGGAAATTATAGGTTTTTTGACTAAAAGTAAATTTAAAAAAGCTATTAAACAATACCAAACCACACTCGACACCTACCTATTGTAACTTATGATTTTCTATTATTTACCCGGTGAGAGAAAAAACCTTAGGTCTAAACCTAAAGGCCGTTTTAGACGCGCACAATTTGTTACCAAAATTTTGTTCCCAAACCGACTCGGATGCAATTGCGCAATGTGCAATATCCTCCTGTTCAATATAAATTTTTGTTAAATTTTAGCATTTTTGCTTTAACTCTGCCTGAATGAATATTAAATTTTGGTATTATAGAGACTAAAAATTGTATCCTACCTTTTTCAACTGGTTTACAGTCTTAATGTCTCTCCATCAGTGTTTAATTTTTGTTACTGCTCCTCCCAAAGCATATTATCCATCCTCAATTACCTCAAACTTGAAAATCTTTTCATAATACACTTTTGGAAAAAAATCTTTATACAAACGAAAAGATATTAATTTGAATATGCATAATAATTACATTTCATAGTATCTTCATTCCATTCATTTTACAGTTGTTTGCACTTTTCTTCACACACAAATTTTGAGGATATGTGTACGATATCGAACGTGGCGAAACGCGTTTCGCCTGTATTACTCCTTGCGATAGGTATCCATGGGATACCGCATGTAAATAGCGATATTTCAAGAAACAAAATACCGATTTCGATATTTATCGCTTGACGCGGGAAGTCATGACGTATTGGCGGAAAACCATGACGTTTTGGCGAAGTGATAAATATCGCCAGAGAAATAAAATCCCACCTCTAATCATTGAAAAGAAGAAAGCTCACAAACGCTATAGGGAAACAAATAGTCAAGTGCACTATGCTAAATTTGCTAAGCTGAGAGTCAAATGCAAATTACAACATAAATCATGTTTTCATGATCACATTCAATCTCTAGAAGCGGATATCAATCACGATTCTTCTAAGTTTTGGAACTACGTCAATGAAAAAAGAGGAAACAATAGTCTACCTAATACAATAAGCTACCAAGCGACCACAACTGATGATCCAAACTATATCGTTGATTTATTTGCAGATCAATTTGGACATTGGGCCTCCAAATATATAATTAAAGAAGAAAGACCTTGTGGACATTAATGAAATTACTATCACTGAAGGTGACATTTTTTCGGCTTTGGAGAAGATTGATGGTGGAACGGGTCCGGATAATAGTTTATTCAAAAATGCAAAAGTACCCTTACCCAACCTCTTACCTTACTGTTTAATAAGTCTTTAAGGGTTGTTTGCACCACTACTCCTTAAACGTAAAGGAACACTTAAATCTCATATGTGTCACTTAGTAGATTGCACCATTCTTTTATGGAACACTTAACTGCCTAAGGTCACCTTACATTAAAGTCGAAGAATTTCACGACTTAAATATTCCCTTAACCCAAAAATAGTGATTTTGTGGTTAGGTTTGTTAAACAGCAACAGGAAAATTTCAATTATTTCAGGGTAAGTACATTTTACATTATAATATTAATATATACATATTTAAGATTTTTTTTAATATAAAAAAGTAAATAAATTAATGAACCTTATTTTATAAATTCTAATAATTTTTTACAACTACAACCTACAACATGATTATTAATTATTTTCTAAATAACTTTTTCTAATTACAGTATGGATCAATCAACCCCTATAAAAAGAAAAAGGGCAGTAAATTTTTCAGAACGTGAAAAACTAGTCCTTATTTCTGCTGTACATAAATACAAGTAAGTCATAGAAAATAAAAAGACGGATGGTGCAACTTGGCGGGATAAAGATGCAGCTTGGTTAAAAGTAACGGAAGAGTTTAACGCTGCTTGCCCAAATAATGTTTTTCGTAGCACAGAGTGTTTAAAGAAAGCGTTTGATAACGAAAAAAGGAAAACGAGACAAAATGCAGCTCTTAAAAGGCAAGAGCTAATAAAAACTGGAGGAGGAGTCCCTGAACCTGTACCTCAAATTAATGAAATTATGCTGGACATAATTAATAAAAAAACAATTGTTGGATTACATAACCCTTTTGATATGGATGTAATACCCGGTGAAGACCAGTATGATCATATGGTAAGCCAGTCAAACCCATCCGAATCAGTTTTACAGGTAAAAAAAATTGTTACAATTTCTAAATTAAAACAATAATGATCTACTTTTTGTCAAAATATTTTAAAGTTCACTGATATAAATTTTTATAGGATGAAGATAAATAAAATGCTGGATGTTCAAGCGATTGGGGTAACTATAAACCTTCTAATCTGAAGAAACCTATTACCGAGGAATTGAGGCAAGAACCAAAAAATCAAAAAGGTTGGAATGAAAGAAGAAGGCCCATTGCTAATTCCTTACCCAGCTCTACTATTACTAAAGAATATTCAGACCTGGCAGCTTTAAAAACGGAGCTAGTTACTCTCCAAATAAAATCTTTAAGAGAAGAGAGTGCCTTAAAGATGGAATTATTAAAACAAGAGATAGAAATAAAAAAAAATGAACTAAGTTCATTTAAAAAACAGTGATTATATTTATACATTCGTCACTTTTTTTAATACTTATAGTTAATTTTTTTTTTGATTTGAGCTCCCTTTTAAAGTACAATCGTGGATAGTAGAATAGTTTTTATTTTTTGACAGTATTGTTTTTTATTTTAATGCCAAATGCTACGAGATAATATTTTGTTATTAAATTGTTGTTTATTTTGTTAATTGTTGAATATTACTTCAGAATATATAAATATATATATACCGGGTGGAAATGAAAACCGGGTCACCTCGATAACTTTTTTATTTATGAATAAAAAAATTGAAATTTGGCTATGTTCTATGGTTCAAAAAAAAATTTTATGTGCATTTTTTATTTTCGAAATCACTTCCGGTTTCACCGGAAACACCATGAACTTTGTTTTTTTAAATGTAACATCCCATATTTTTATTCATGGCTTAAAATACTTTTAAAAAAGAAGTATTTTTGAGATATTAGTTTTTATTTTTTTTTGTAAAAAAAATTTTTTTCAAAAAAAAAAAAGGTTTTCGAAGTCGGTGAAAAGTACCAAAACTAATTCTAAATAATTCAAATACCTAAATAAAATTGTAATTTGAAAAAAATTTTAGTGGTTTTTGAACTATTAATTTTTAAACTAAAAATACCTATAAACAGTAGTAAAAGTGTTGTTTACTTTGAATAGATTTTAAGTTAAGTGGTAAATACCTTATATAATTACGTGTTATTTGGCACATGGATGATTTAAGAGTGCATTTCTTAATGGTTAGGTTGCCAGCTTGAATGGTTATTCTTTATTGGTGTTTTTGCCAATTAAATATTTTAACCTCACTTTTCATAAATATAATCATTACTTGTGGAATTGTATTTGCATAAAGTTATGGTGTTACTTTGCGAGTAATACCATATATTTTCAGAGTTTTGTAGAAGATCCAATAGCCACACGGTTAAGCGTTTGGAACTGAATCAAACGTAACTAAAACAAGAGTCTAGCCGTCAGTATAAAGGGGAAAACGATCATGCACGATGCTAGTTCCGACCAGGTCCGTTCTTAGTTTTTTAAATTTATGCGTGCGCTCGCAATTTTCTTAGGACTCGAGCGGTATTGTGTACGCTTTTGTACTTCGTTCAGTTTTGCTTAGTGCTTGGGCTTTGTGAAATTTATTTTAAGTTTTTCTTAGCACAGGTAATGGGTAATCCTCTAATAGTTAAATAATCTAAAACATTATTGTCTCCTAATAGGTATAAATGGAAAATAAAGCACCTGCTTACATTTGTACGAATTGCAAGAAAATATTTTCTTCTAAAGGAAATCTTCGAAGGCATTATAAAAATCACGAAAATGAAAAATTTCGAGAAATGTTTATTTGTTATAATTGCGAAAATAAATTTCGTACTAAATATCACTTAATTCGGCATCTTTCAACATGCAAAAAAAATAATCAAAACAGACTCCAAACGCAAGTAATTACACATAAGTCAAAATGTGCGATGTGTTCTTACGAAGATTCTCGGATAAATCTTTTACAACATTATAATCAACAACATGATATTGAAGTATCCAAAGAATGTAGAAAATTTGACAATTTCGATGACTTTGAAAAGTGGAAGGAAGAAACAGAAAAGACCAATATTAGTAAGTACATCAGAAGCTATTTTAAGAAGTTACCCACTAAAACGTATTATTATTATCGATGTCATCGTGATGGGTTTTATAAAAGTTGTGGAAAAAACATCGGGCATTTGAAAATCATGGATAGTAATAAGATAAATGCTTTTTGCCCATCAAAAATTGATGTAATTGTTGAAAATAGAACTGGAGCTGTTTCCGCAAAGTTTGTAAAAACTCACGTTGGTCACAAAATGGATTTAGGCAGAATTCCTCTGGCAAAATCAACAAGAAACCTTCTTGCATCAAAACTAAGCCAAAAAATTCCATTTGATGAAATTATTAATACTATTAGGGACAACGTGGATGGAGATAAAATTGAACGCCTCGATTTACTAACTCGGAAAGATCTATTTAATATTGAGCAATTATATAATCTAAACAACACCGTTAGGCATTCAAATGATTGCGTTAGTGTCCAAGCATGGATAAACGAAATGAAAGAAAATAGTTGCGATTCTGTCATCCGGTTTTATAAAGGGCAAGGAGAAGACAGTACGTACCCTGAATTACAAAAAGATGATTTTCTATTAATTATTATGAATGACGCTCAGATGGAAACTCTAAAAAAATATGGAAACGACTGTGTGTGCATAGATAGCACACACGGACTTAACGCTTACAATTTTGAATTAACCACGCTAATGGTTTTAGATGACTTGAGGCAAGGATTTCCATGTCTATTTACGTTCAGCAATAGATCTGACACTATAATTTTTAAAATAATATTTCAAGTTCTGAAAAATATCTTAGATTTTTCGTTAGCTCCTTCTGTTTTCATGTCGGATATGGCTGAAAATTTTTATAATGCCTGGACTGAAGTAATGGGACCAGTAGATTTCAGATTGTTTTGTAGCTGGCATGTTCTAAAAGCTTGAAAAAAAAACATTACCTCTAAAATTAAAAGTACTGACAAGCAATCATCTGTTCATAAAATTCTTAGGACTTTATTAGAAGAGTTGGACGAAATTGCCTTTGAAAAAATGTTGGAAAATTTTATTCATAATACGGAAATAGATGCAGATATAAAAGAGTTTGGTCAATATTTCTTGACAAATTATTATCCGAATAGACAATCATGGGCATATTGCTATAGAAAGCACGCAGGTTTAAATACAAATATGCATTTAGAACGAATGCATCGTACTTTAAAATATATTTATTTAAAAGGCAAGACGGTAAAACGACTAGACAAAGCAATAAATGCAATTATGAATCTCGTAAGAGATAAGCTTTTTGACAGACTTGTAATTTTACATAAAGGTAAAAAGGTAAATAAATTTTCAAAACGAATATTTTATAATTTATTTTTTTAGGTAAAGTGTCAACAAAATTAAGTGAATTGAGAAAAAGACATAAAATCATTGAAGAAATTAAAGATATACTAATTATTGAAGAACAAGAAGGAAGTTGGATTTTGTCTTCCGAAACAGAACATGAAATTTATAAAATTGAAAAGGCTAATGTTAGTTGTAAGTGTGAACTTAGATGTATGAAATATGACGCATGCATTCATGCTTATATATGCTCATGTCCAGATTCATCAGTTAAGTGGAATATGTGTAAGCATATCCACCTTTTATGTAATACCAATTTAAGAAAACCTCCTTCATCTCCTTCTCATATTGACCTATCCGACGATAATAATTTATACATTGATAATGATGCCAAAGTGGTAGAAAAAGAAATTGCCTTAAAGCATGTTATATCTACTATTTCTTTAAATAATTTGCGCGATTTAGATAAATTTAGGGATGAACTTATTGAAGAATTCAAATCGATTGTGACAGAGGCGACTACAATTGAAAAATGCATTGTCATAAAGAAGATGTTAGAAACTCTTAAACCAACCTTAGATGCAATGGATTCTCCCCAATTACAATTATTAGACAATTTTCCTGGTTGCAGTGGCGTACAAGAAAAACGAAAAATCGATCAGCAACGATTTTTCTCCACTAGAAAAAAGAATAACAGGAAATCTAATACCTTTAATAAGCCGTCTATGGGCGAAAAAAATAAAATAGCAATAAATTTGCTAAACATTAATGCTACATGTGATTCTGACGATTAAATTGTTTTTTAATGTGCAACGTGTTTTTTAGAATTTATTTTTTGTTACGATTTATTAATTTATAATAAGTTATAACGATTAAATTGATTTTTAAGGCAATGTGTTTTTTAGAATTTATTTTTTGTTACAAATTATTTATTTATAATATTAATAAATAAAGTTTTTAATTTATAACTTAGGTATATTTTTGAAATTTTATAATATCTTACAATTTTTGTAATTCACATTTTGCTCATTCGTAATGGTCCGCCGAACGGACATCGTGAATGATCGTTATCCCCTTTATACTGACGGCTAGACTCTTGTGTAACTAAATAGCAGAAGTTCGATCCTTCATTACCCAAAAATATTTTTTTTGTTTTGACCTTTATGCCTTTGTCTATTTAACCTCTCTCCTTTCTTCCTTTTACTCCGCGGTCGTCTTGTTTGTTTTTAAAGTCACCACTATCGGCCCGGTGGTGTGAAGAGTTACCTTTGTTTTCTTTGTTTTATTTGTAATATCCTCTCCTAATAATAATCACTTATCAAATATGCCTATGTCGTGTGGCGTATGTAATAAATTAATACATCCAACATCAGATTTTATTAAATGTATTGGGAAATGCAATAAATGGCATCATATTCAATGCACGAATCTATCAGAAGCAGATGGAAAATTTTTCTTGAAAGAAAAGAAAAAGAAATCAGCAATTGGCTGGGTTTGTGGAATTTGCAACAATGAAGAAAATGATCTAGACGTATTAACAAATTCAGCTCAGTCTACGTCTACAAATATCCCATCTGAAAATATGCTGGCTAAGCTTATCGAAGATCAATTTAGCTTATTTAAAACAGAAATGTTTAATCGTTTTGAATTACTATCAGCTGATATTAAAGGCCTTCATGATAAGAGTCCAATCTGTTGAAAAAGAAAATGTGGTTTTGAAGGAAGAAATTCTTACCCTAAAAAGGGCAATGGAATCTAAAAGTAATAATACTAATAACTACATCGAAAATGATTTAATAATGGAGATTGATGATCGAAAAACGAGAAGCAAAAATGTCATGATTTATAATCTTCCCGAGTCAAATTCTTCCTCTCCAACGGATAGAATAAACGATGATATGAAAAGCATTAAAAAAGTTTTTGAATCCGTAGATGTGGATTTTAATCCCAATAAACTTGTCAGAGTTGGTCCGTCAAAACGTGGATCTAAATCGAATCCCAGACCTGTAAAGGCAATTTTTAATGATTCTTCCAAGCCTATGGAGATATTTAGAAATTTACGTCATCTTCCTGATAATAATCTAAACATTGCATCTGATTACACTGTTCGTCAAAGGGAATACATAAAGGGAATTAAAATGGAGCTAAAATCAAGAAAAGAAAAGGGGGAAACTGATTTGTATCTAAAATATATAAATGGTATGCCAAAAATAATGGAACCTTCTTTGAATAAGTCTAAACAAAACCAGAAGCCAAAAAACGTAGCAGAAAATCCATCAACAGCCTAAATTTATACTACCAAAACGTCGGCGGACTTCAAGCAAAAATTCAGAATCTATCAAAAAACATATTGTGTTCGAACTATGACATTTTAGTCTTAGTTGAAAGTTGGTTGTGTCCGGATATAGGTAATAGTGAATTTGGTTTAATAGGATATGACATTTTTCGTTGTGATAGATCCTTAAAAAGTAGTGCTAAGTCCCGTGGCGGTGGTGTAATGTTTGCGGTTAAATCTTCCTTAAATGCAGTTCAAATTAAAAATCCCGCTGACGACGTTGAACAATTATTTATTCTCTTAGATCTTTTACCAGGGAGGCTCATCATTGGTGGTATCTACTTTCCTCCAGCATCACCATTATCTAAATACGAAAATCATTGCTCATCCCTTGATTTCTTGATGGAAACTTATCCAAACTGTAGTATATTACTTTGTGGTGATTACAATTTGCCAAATGTTTCGTGGGAAAATAAAAATCTTGGAGTAGTAGCACATGGTGACATTAGCGAACCAACTCAATTACTAATGGAGTCCTATGGTTTTTGGAATTTCCAGCAACATATCGACGTACCTAACTCTAGAAATGTGTTTTTAGACCTTGTTTTCTCTAACATAGACAATGTTTCTACGTCTACTTCTACAGACTTAATCTCTAACATTAGTGAACACCATTCGGCCTACGAAATTAGTTTATTTAATGATATAAGTGATAATCATAATTACGTAGAATATGTCTTAGATTTTAAGAATGCTAATTACATGGTGATTAATGATTGCATATGTTTAATCAACTGGGACCTTATGTTTTCATCTAGAGATGTAGATAATTGCACCTCTGAGTTTTATCATGTTCTAAACACAATCATACATATGCATGTTCCTATAAGGAAAGTATTTACAAATAAGTATCCTAAATGGTTTAACAGTACTCTCATTAAACTCATCCAGAGGAAAAAAACTGCACATGCAGTTTATAAATCCTCTGGCGAATATCAGGACTTTTTAACTTTTAAATCCTTACGAACTGAATGTAAAAAGCTTGGTGATAAATTACATTTATCTTATGTTACAGATATGGAAAAAAATATTTCAGTTAACACAAATAACTTTTGGAAATATGTTAATAATCTAAAAGAAAATAATAATTTGCCTAAATGTGTGCGCTATAAAGAGTACTCTAGTAATAATACTTTAGACTCAGCTAATTTATTTGCGGACTTTTTTCAATCTGTCTACAACAGCAATTATATCGATGCGCCCACTTTTTATTACAATTATCAAGTTGATTACAATTCATTTCTGAACATTGGTATCAATCAGGTATTTGATGAAATAAACTCTCTTAAAGATACTATGACTTGTGGACCAGACGGTTTATGTAACTATTTCATTAAACGTTGCATCTTTACAATTTCGAGACCAATCTATCTACTTTTTAACAAATCTATATTGGAAGAAAGTTTTCCTTTGATGTGGAAACAAAGCTTCATTTGTCCTATTTTCAAAGCTGGTGATCGTAATGATGTTCAATGCTATAGGGGAGTTTCACTACAATCCACATTTCCTAAAATCTTAGATAAAATTGTTGCAGCTCAACTTTCTTGGATAAGTCGCCATATCATTGATATAAATCAACACGGTTTTATAGAAGGCCGCTCTACTGTAACAAATCTAGTAGCTTATCATACGTATATTACAAACGCCCTTGAAAGCCATAGTCAAGTCGATTCGATTTACACAGATTTTTCGAAGGCGTTTGATCGCGTAAACCATAACATCTTAATTGCTAAACTTCGGGCTTTAGGCTTCAACATAAGTATTATAAATTGGATTGATAGCTTCTTAAAGGATAGAACACAACGCGTCAAATATCATTCTTCTATTTCTAAGGACATTTATGTACCATCAGGGGTTCCCCAGGGAACTCACTGTGGTCCAATTTTGTTCTTATTATTTATTAATGACATTGGTGAATACATAAGAAACTGTAATTACTTGTTATTCGCGGATGATTTAAAAATTTTTAAGACAGTAAATTCAATAAATGATACTTATCACATTCAATCTGATATAAATAATATTTTAGCTTGGTGTCTGATCAACGACTTACATTTTAACTTTGATAAATGTTTTCATATGACATTTTGTCGATTGAAAGCATTGATCTCTTTCGAATTTAAAATTTTTGATAATATAATTAAACCTGTTGAAACCATTAAAGATCTGGGTATAACCTTTGATAGAAAGCTTTCTTTTAATATACATATTTACAATATAACTGCCGCGGGATTCAGAATGTTAGGTTTGGTATCTCGTATTTGTAAGGATTTCTCAGCTGAAACATTTAAAATCCTATATTGCTCTTTAGTTCGCTCTAAGATTGAATATGCTTCTACGGTCTGGTCTCCATGTTATAATAATTTAAGTTATGCTCTTGATAGAGTTCAAAATAAATTCTTACGAATAACTGCATATAAGCTTAAAATGCCTAAGAGAGATATATTATATAGAGATATTTTGTTGTCATTGCATCTCGATTCACTGAGTACAAGAAGAGTTTTGGCCGACCTATCGTTTTTGTACAAAATTGTCAACGGTTATTTAGATGTACCAGAATTGTTAAACATGTTAAATTTTGTTTTTAAAGCGTATGGGGTATCCACAAGGAGCTTTGTCTTATTTAGACCAAATATACATTTGACAAATTATGGTTATAATAGCCCTGTAGCAAGAATGGTTAGAATAGCTAATTCTATCAATAGTTACGTTCATTTCGATATGTTTTCGTCTAATATTAATCAATTTAAGCGTAATCTGGCGAATATACGCAATGAGGACTATTTGTAAAAAATGCTACCTATATTTTTGTTTTTTGGTACATATTTTTTTCTTGTATATCTACTTATAAGTATAGATGTTAATTTCTTCACTTTTACTGTTAAGTTATTATTTTTACAAAATGTAAAATTATTAAATCAATTTATGTATAAAGGGAGGTTATTCCCGTTGATGGATGAATAAATAAATAAATAAAATAAATAAAACTTAGTTAATGAAGATTTTATCAAATATCTCACTTTTTTTAAATGCAATGATGCCGGGTCATTCGACTCTTTAAAAAGAGGATTTTATAACGATTATTTATTTTAAGTATTTGAATTATTTAGAATTAGTTTTGGTAATTTTCACCGACTTCGAAAACCTTTTTTTTTTTTTTAAATTTTTTTTTCGCTAAAAATAAAAACTAATATCTCAAAAGTACTTCTTTTGTAAAAGTATTTTAAGCCATGAATAAAAATATGGGATGTTACATTTAAAAAAACAAAGTTCATGGTGTTTCCGGTGAAACCGGAAGTGATTTCGAAAATAAAAAATGCACATAAAATTTGTTTTTTTGAACCATAGAACATAGCCAAATTTCAAATTTTTCTATTCATAAATAAAAAAGTTATAGAGGTGACCCGGTTTTCATGTCCACCCGGTATACTATAGAATATTATTTACTTTATATTAATTAAACAGTATTATTTTTTATTATTGATGGTTTATTGTCAATTGTTATTTATTTTGTTAATTATTTAATATTTCTTACTTTTAACTTTTTCGACTGTGCTTATAAATATTATTTACATTATGTTATCAGTTCAAAAGTATTATTTTTACTTTAATGTTATTTTGTGATCAAATATTACTTATTTTGTTTAGTATTGAATATTTCTGATTTTTTAAATGCCATTAATAAAATAAAAATGGAATATTTTTAAGAATTTTTTTATTTATTCTTTAACCTACATTTTTGTTCTTATAATCTAGAAAAATATTGATTAATAAAAGTTCGTCGAACATTATCTTCTAGTCCCCTACCATGCTCATGCTCAACTGGAGGAACGTTACCATTTAAAATCATCTGATTTAATACCAATTCATCAACATCTTGTGGAGGCTCTTCTTCATTGAAATTCCTAGCAATATTATGCAAGACAGCAGTTGCAACTATAACAATTAGAGTATTATTTAATTTTAATCTTGATCCATAAGCCGTAATAGGAAAACGTCTTTTCCAAATTCCAAATAACTTTTCAAAAACTCCACGAGTTCTAATGTGAGATTCATTATATCTTTGTTCTCCAACACCCTGGGGATTTAATAAAGGTGTTAATAAATAAGAGCGAATGTTGTATGCGCTATCACCTTAAACAAAATTTACAATAAAATAACTTCAAATTTAAATAAAAAAATATCGAACAAACCTAAAAGTAATCCATCTTCAAACTCATTACTTTCAAAACGACCTTTTATTCGGGAATTATTAAAAATAGTGGCATCGTGAGCCGAACCCGGCCAACTAGCAACCAAATCAAGTATTCTCATTTTAGCATCTGAAATTGCTTGAACATTAATAGAAAAAAAATTTTTTCTATTACGAAATACTTCAGCATCATTACCACCTTAAACAAAAATATATTAACTTTTTTAGTTATAAAGTCTTGCACAAATTTACCAGGTGATTGAATTTTTATATGGGTGCTATCAACTGCACCTAATACTCTAGGAAATGAGGAAATATCAAAAAATTGCTGTTGTACTTGCTTCTTTTCTAAATCGCTTTGGGGCATTTTAATATATTCTCTACACAATCCTGCCAGGGCAGTAGATACTCTTTTTACAATTCTTCATGCTGTAGAGACATGTGTTCCACCAAAATCCGCTACACTAAGCAAGTGGTTTCCAGTTGCATAAAATTTTAGAGCTATTAATAATTGGTTAATTGGGCTAACTGAAATGTTTCTAAAAAATATCTGTATGTGTTAAGAAAATATACCAAAATAGTGTTTTTTAAATATTCATACTTATCATATGGATATTCTAAATTGTTATCTATTTCCCCAAGAATTGACAGCACAGTCTCTCTTGTAAGACGGAACCTTTTATAAAAAGTAAGGTCATCCATTGACTCAAAGTAATTGGTTCTGTTGTATATTCTTCGAGGAATTCCTTGTAATATTTCTAGAACCTCAACATCATCTTCAAAAAGTGGATGAAGTTCGAATTCTACGTTCATTCTGAAATAAAAAACTCTACGTTAAGAAGTATTAAATTGTTTTTTAAATTGAAATTATTTACTAATAAATGATGAATTTCTTGAAGTAATAAAATTGGATATTTATAAATCTACAATTTACATACATACCTTAACACAATAGCATAAATTTTTTACACAATTCTATTAATACCACATAAGAAAACTACTAAAAAAAACTCACTTTAAACATTAAAGAATACTCTGTAATTTGAGGTTATACTAACATTTGTTTACATTGTTTATGATTTTAACTTTCATGACAGCCAAGATGACAACACAATTCGCTACTTTTAAAATTCCCCTAGAGTTTTACAGTGTTGTCAAACGCATCTTCTACTTAATTTAAGATTAACCTTATAGTGCGTGGTGCAATGACAATGTATACTAGGGATCTCACTGGCAGATCTCGGCGAGTTAAGATTGGATCAATTACCTCACAACCGATTAATGCCTCATCTGGGGTACCCCGAGGAGGCCATCTGTCCCCCTTATTGTCTAATGTATTAGTGAGCGACATTATAACTTTCATTCAATTTAGTTGTGTGCTATTATTTACCGAGGACATGAAACTCTACGTGGTAATAAAGTCAATTGAAGATTACAGAAAGGTTCAACAGGACTTAGAAAATCTGCTTGAATGGTGTCCTTGAGAAGGTTTCTTCCATAAGAGATTTGGCCGTTATATAGATACTAAACTTGACTTCTTAGCACATATTGAGCAAACTTCAAATATATGCTTAAAATTAGTAGGTTTCATAAAGATAACGCTAAAGGAATGTAACATTGCTTGCCTAAAAACGGTCAATAATCAGATCTATTATGGAATATGGTGCCCATTTTATAGGAATCATGTAAATAAATTTGAAAGAGTGCAAAATAAACTGATTAGGGAAATTGGATTTAGATTGAATGTTAACCATGAATCGATTGATTATAAAATCATTAGAGATGTGTTGTGCATTCACTCTTTAGAAGGGCGGTGAACAATCCTGAATGCAACATACGTAGTGAAATTGGTGAAAAACTCGGTGGACTCGCCCGAACTTACCTTAAAATTGGACTTTCATTTACCTATACGTAATAACAGATCTAATTTGGTATTTTATACTAAGAGTCGGACTCGTAATTACATGTACAATTGTTGGATTGATAGAATGTGTAGAATCGCGAACAATATTTAGGTTGATTAATACTATCAAGAATAGTCAGTTTATCAGACAAACTATTTATTATTCTCACATCAATAAATAAGTTAACGTTTCGCCTTCAACGTAGGCTTCATCAGAACTACAATCAATGAAACACATAAAATTACTTAAAACAAAACATACCTACAAATTACAAACCTTTTTACTAGTTCGAGAACAATACTGTCACAACAACATAGCAACGAGTGCTGCATCAAGTACTTTAATTTACTGAGATTTTTAAAACACTTATTAGGCAAAGGAATACTATAACCACCTGTTACCATCAGAATCTAATTATTTACACATCCACCACGAGGGAATTGCACCAATTAAAGGTTACGCAATAGTTTACTACACATTCTATGGGAGGCGCTATCCACCAACCACAGAAAATATAATATTTATTTATATATACATGGTGTCAACTGCATAAACTTGATATCCCACTTAGACCGGTAGTAGCATGCATCCAGACACCGGCTGAAAACCTAGCTAGATTGGTTCATAATGCGCTAAGCAGTTATACTTCGCTATCTAAATATAAAATTAAAAACTCACAGGATATTGCGTCATTGGTGAATAATATGGTATTACCAGCGAATTACGTGCTGGTCTCTTTTGATGTTAAATCTTTATTCACCAACATTCCTAAAGAATTGGTACTGAAGATCATTAGAAATGATTGGCAGGCTATCCAGTCCCATACAACGCTCAGTCTAACTAACATGCTACTAATAATTGAATTTATCTTTGATACCAGTTATTTTAGTTTTGAAAATAATTTTTTCATTCAAAAAGAAGGTACAGCCATGGGAAACCCGGCGTCTCCAGTGTTGGCGGAGTTGGTGATGGACATGGTGATGAAGGAATGTGAGAATAAACTTAGTTTTGAGATACCTGTCCTAAAAGTGTACGTTGATGATACTATTGTGGGGCTACCAGAGAACAAGATTGAGCAGATGTTACAGTTCCTGAACAACATACATGGGAGATTGAAATTTACTGTGGAAAGAGAAGATGTGAATAATAGTTTGCCATTTTTGGATGTTTTGCTCATACGGAATGCGGATAATTCTATTTCAACTGACTGGTATAGGAAACCTACTAGCTCGAATCGGTTCTTGAGTTTCAAATCATTTCATCATATGACGCATAAAATAGCAATCATTAAGCAGTTAAAACACAAGGTACTAACTTTAAGTGATAAGAAATTCCACCAAAAGAATTTTAATATTGTGTTTAATATGTTAAAAAATAATCACTACCCAAAAGGGTTAATTAATAAGGTTTTATATAGTAGTAGTGATCAACTCACTCGACAGCGAATAAATATTGTTAATAATGAGGATATTAGTTATAGCAGATTTGTTAACTTGCCTGTAATCACGGATAAAATATGTAAAGTTTTTAGTAAAACTAATGTGAAATTAGCCAGATATAATGTATGCACAGGTAACAATTTATATACAAGGTTGAAAGACCCAATTAAAAAAGAGGACAAAACTAATGTCATATATAGTATCCCGTGTAATGATTGTGACTTGTCATACATAGGGCAAACTAAACAATATGTAAAGAAGCGTATTCAACAACATAAAACTAGTTGTAATATCAATAATCTTAATAAAATGTCGAATGGTGTTATCGCACTTACTAAGCATTGTATTGATTCCAACCATACTTTTAATTTTGATAACGTGAATATTTTAGATTGTGAGAATATGTATGCTAAACGTTTGTTAAGTGAATCTGTGTTCATAAAAGTAAATAAATGCGTAAATTATAAGACGGATACGGAAGGATTAAGTGCAATATACACACCCTTAATTTGTAAATTGTAATCAATGCAATGAACATAATATCACCCTGTATAATCAAGTTGTTGACACCATGTATATATAAATAAATATTATATTTTCTGTGGTTGGTGGATAGCGCCTCCCATAGAATGTGTAGTAAACTATTGCGTAACCTTTAATTGGTGCAATTACCTCGTGGTGGATGTGTAAATAATTAGATTCTGATGGTAACAGGTGGTTATAGTATTCCTTTGCCTAATAAGTGTTTTAAAAATCTCAGTAAATTAATGTACTTGATGCAGCACTCGTTGCTATGTTGTTGTGACAGTATTGTTCTCGAACTAGTAAAAAGGTTTGTAATTTGTAGGTATGTTTTGTTTTAAGTAATTTTATGTGTTTCATTGATTGTAGTTCTGATGAAGCCTACGTTGAAGGCGAAACGTTAACTTATTTATTGATGTGAGAATAATAAATAGTTTGTCTGATAAACTGACTATTCTTGATAGTATTAATTCTATACACAGACGCTACTTTATCCAATTTAGGTTGATATATTTCATTCATCGTTCGGCCCAATACCTTAAAATACCAAATAAAATTATTATATTCTTAAGCAGGTACATACAGTTCATTAAATATTCTGTTCTTCATCACATGTTTTTTTAACTTATGCAAATTTCTCTTTATTAATTGTTATTGATTGTATATGCTTCGGTAATTTATTAAAACATTTAACAGCTTTATAATATAAATTCCATTTACCCCTGTTAGTTTCAATACTATTTAAATGTATTTTTTAGCTATTTTTATATGATGATTGTGTAGATTACAATTTTTAATGAGTGATAAACCAATTTCGTTTTATTATTTATAACTTTATGGATAAGTTTACAGTTCTCAATAAATATTAACTCTTCAATATTTAGTATTTTGTAACTTTATATAGATCTTTAGTGGGAGTATGTTAAGGTGGGTTATACATTATTTTTACTACTTTATTTTGGGTTCTGCGAACAGTGTTTAATAAAGTTAAATTACATTGAGACCAGGCAGTGATATTGCAAAGGAAATTTGGCAGAGCGTTGTATATGGATCTTCTATATTTTACTTCCTCAATGCACCAACTAAAGAACTTACTTTTCTTTTTACAGTATTTATATGATCGTCCCATCTTAGTTTGTTTTCTATTTTAAGACCTAGATATTTGATGGTTTTTACTTGTCTGATTGCTTTATTATTTAATTTTGCATTGATTTTAATATTCTAATACCATTATTTCAGTATTTCGGTGTTGATAGTAAGTCTTTTACCAATTAACCAATTATTAACCGCAGTTAATTCCTGGCTTATAAGTTCCTGTAATTCAACCTTATTAATTCCCGCAGTAATAATAACAGTATCAGCTGCAAACATGATAACCCTACTCTTTATACCTCCATTAACTATATATATACTATACTATATATATACTATATATAACATAAATAGTATAAAGAATGGGACCCAGTACGGATCCTTGCGGAATACCTATGCTTACTTTTAAGTTGTTACTGACAAAATTACCATTATTGTGCATATATATATATCTATCTTTCAAGTATGTATTAAATAGTTCCCAACAAGTTCCCCTAACACCCAGTGTATTCAAATATATTCATTAAAATAGCCGCGACGTACTTTCCTTGATCCAGATTTTCATTAACAAATTGTAACAGGTCAGCTGTTGCATCCTGAGTGTTGGATTTCTCTTTTGCCTGTTGTTTAGTTTAAGCCCATTTGAACTAAAAAAATCAATAACCCCCAGTATTATCAACAGACATTTAATCTTAAATGAGGTTTAATTTGACATATATAGTATATTTTGCAGCCAAATGTCATTTAAACTATATTCAAACTTCATAAAAATACTATATATGTCAAATTAAATCTCATTTAAATTTAAATGTCTGTTGATAATACTTAGGGTAAGTCTTTTTTAAATAATTTTTTCAACCATTTTAGAAAATAATTTTGTGATGGCAATAGGCCTATAGTTGGAACTATCCTGTTTGCAACCACCTTCAAATATTGGTATTATTTAAGTGCTTTTTAGGCAATTTGGAAATTGACCTGTGTTTTGTGGTTTGATGCTGTGTTGTGCGTTGCAAATAAATACTGCTGCTTTTAACTTAATGGACTGTATTTATCACAAGAAAATGCGATAAATGGTTACAACTTTTGTGGACGTTGCGCACTACGACTTATACGTGCGATCTCGAGGAGAGTTCTCGCACGAGTCTCTCTACTCCCTCTCCGACCTCGATTCCGCTGACGCGCATGGAAAGGAACAATGGGCGCTTGGGCTATTGAAAATATTACAATTGTTATAAATTCAAATATGTATACTCCCGCCTTGAAAGGTTGCAATCTTTTAAATTAACAAGTACGAACAAAGCAAATGAAATTCAATAAGAAAACAAAATTATCTTAATTAAGGTTGGGGAAACCGCAATGTTTTGCGACTTCCTCCCCAGTTTCTTTTATTTAAATTGATTTGGAAAAAAATCATTATTAATGTAAATGGAAAAATATTTTCTTTGACATACCAAATTTAAAAAAAAATTGAATCAAAAAAATTTGTTTTTAAATGTTTTTTTTTCATTTTTTACATTTTTATTCATGGCATGTCATAAATAAAGTTAAAAAACAAGGTTTTCTATAAATAAAGTTAAAAAAAACAAGGTTTTCTATAAATAAAGATAAAAAATGCAATTAAATAAAAAAAGTGGGATGGAAATAAGCTTCTCACAAATCAAGCTATTTCTGCAAAATTTTAAAATCCAATCGCATATACCATAATAATAAGTGCTTTACTTGACATATATACTTGGCTGACTAAAATTCATTTTCTTCTAAAGCGATACTAGACAAATCATATACATAGATGTATCACCGCGCGATTCCCGAGCCTTAACTCAATTAGAAAAAAAACGAGTGTCTTATTTGATATTTGTCACCACCTCACTGGGATTAACTTTAACTAGCGGGCGCTTAAGGTGATAGGGAGTCATTTATTGAAAAACCGATGTTTTTATCTTTCCCGAATTTTTTTAAAGTGTTTCGAATTGGAAACAAAAAAAAATATTAAAATACCGAACTCAAGTAAGAATTGTACTTTTATACGCAATTTTTGTTTTTTGTGTATCTAGATTTATATGAGCGTAGTTTTGCAAAAATAAAAATATAAATATAGAAGTTCTTCTTGCAAAATTACACAAATATAGTTGTAGATACATAAATAACAAAAATTGCAAATGAATGTAAAATTCTTACTTTAGTTTGGTATTTCTTTATTTTTTTGACTTTCCAATTCGAAACACTTTAACAAATTCATGAAAGATAAGTACGTTGTTTTTTTCAACATTTGACTCCCTATCACCTTAACACTTCCCGATAAAGTAATGTAGCAGCTCTAGGTACACCATCCTTTCCGGAGTGAAGCTGCAAAATTAGGGTTAGGGGCCATCGCAGAGGAGACACATTATTCTCCTTGATGATTACTAAATCACTTTCATTAGGAGGAGTGGATTTATTTCTTTGCTGTAGTTAATGCCGCCCCAACAAAAGGTAGAGAATAATGGATAATATTTAAGGGTGAAATTATTTACTTCGGAAGATACCATCATACAAATAAGATAGAACTTCACTTCATATAATTCACAAATTAATAATTGAAATTGCAAACAAATTTTGATTCGTTTGCAACGCTAAATCATAAAATTTGGTAAAGATATCTGAATCTTTGGTCCAATCTGCAGTTTTTCTGATAAGGTTTAAACATATTGGTATCAATACCATACAAGGAAAGGGTGTCCTTGACCCACCTACCGAGTGTATCCTTTGACACACCCTTGAACGGTTTCTTAAAAGATAAAAAAATAATTTATCTTCATTTGCTCTTATTTTTTTGTCAATTTTTGCCAAAAAGCTGTTGGCAAGGCAAAAGAAAAATGTGATGTTTGGGTTATAAAAGTTGAAAAGAGAGTAAGAAGAAGGCGAAAGATATTTGGAGAAACAGAAAGAGATGTTGGATTATCGGCAGACGAGATAATATTGCGCATTATGAAGAGCGTTCTTGATCGCCAACATCAAGAAATAAAAGAAAGGTTTTCTCGTCTTAAAAAAATAAATGAAAAATTAGGATTTTTACTTGACATTGACACTTTGTTAAGTGAAAGACAAATCAAGAAATGCTTAGAAAACACTGTAATAATTTTAGTGAATTTTATAGCTCTGATACTAATAAATCAGATTTTCATGATGAAATTTGTGATTGCATAATCTTTTTATAATCTAGAACACATGGACAAACTAATATTAAAATTCCACAGGATCGGATGACATTTATAATATTTTACGGAGAAGATGTGTTAACAAATTTAAGAATTTCTATTATTATTAACAATTTCGATCTCCATTGCAAGTTGTGAATGAACGTTCAGTATACTTATTTTAACTTATTTCAGAGCGTCGATGGGTAAAGATCGTTTAAGTGATCTCGCACTTTTAAGCATTGAGAGGGATATCTTCGAAAAATAGATTTCTCTTCTATAATTGATGAATTTGCCACAATAAAGGCAAGAAAAATTCATTAAAGTAATTATTTTCATAATGCACTTATTTTTATTTTTTATATTTATATTGTCTATTAAGGTTATATCAAAAGAATATAATTTAATTATATTTACTTTTTGAGCTTTTCTTTTTTTGTTTTGTTTACGCCACTGTATCTGGCTGAAAAATTTCCATTTTTCTGAACATGGGTTTTAATTTACCAAATTAGTAACTTAAAATTAAAAAAATTAAGAAATATCTTATCCCAAAAATATATGTAAAAGAAGTTTCTGACCCATCAGCCAGAAACTTCTTTAACAAATAGTATTAATTATTTAGGCATAATATTGTCTCGAGTTTCGAATAATTTATTATTTCATGGCACACTTTCAATTAAATTACAAATTAGTAGTTATGCATGGACTTAGTTCACAAAAAGTATGTTGAAAAAGAATTTGTTATTTCATGGCACACTCGATTAAAGTCTCAAAATGAATGATAACAATAAAAACAAATTTATTTTATTTTTTATTAAATTTCTGAAGGACAATAAAAATGTTTTCACCAAAGTGTGTTTTTTTTTTCAGCGTAAAATAAGATTAATTATTAAAAAACACAGGTTTGTATTTAAAAAAACAAAGTAGACCTTGAAGACAAAAAATTCATTAATGGTTGCATACAGATTAATCAAGCCAAACGAAAGCGCACCAATAATGCGATATCTAGAAGACGTTATAACTAACAACTAAAGCCGATGGTTTACAATCTAAAGTTCGTCAGCAAATTTTCGTGGCTACACTTGGCATTACGCAAAGAATAATTAGAAACGCATTGAAACGCAAACTAGATCAAATCGAAAATCAACGTGGAAAACACGAGCCGTCGCACAAAGTAACCGATGATCAAAAAAATGATATAGATACTTTTATCAAAAGACTACCAGCTGTCCCTTCTCACTACTGCAGAGGATCATCATCGAAGCTTTATCTTCCAGCAGATATAAGAACGTTTACAAATTTATATGAAATGTACAAGTCATCAACAACAGAAATTACTAAAGTGAGCCTTTCGAGCTTCAAGCGTATTTTAAAAAAGAATTATAACATTGGAATACATGTTCCAAAAAAAGATAAATGTGCAAAGTGTGAAAAGTATGAGAACATTCCGGATAACATAAAGAATGATTTACTAATAACAGAATATGAAAAACATATTCAAGATAAAGAAAATGCTAAAACCTATTTTTTGCAATAACAAAAAATAGAAAATAAAGCAAGAGAAAAAGTAGTTACATTTGATTTACAAAAGGTATTATCAACACCCCATGGTGTAAACAACATGCTTATAGATTACTCTAGAAAATATGCTTACTACAACTTTACAATATACGAAAGTAGTACAGAAAATGCGATTTGTTGCTTATGGGGAGAAAAAGATGGAAAAAGAGGAGCTAACGAAATATGTTCCTTATTGTATTCTTATCTAGTCAATATATATAATAATCTGGAGGATGTAGAGAAAATATCATTTTTCTGTGATAATTGCCCAGGGCAAAACAAAAATAGACAGATGTTGACATTGTTCACGTATTTTCTCAAAAATTCAAAGAAAATTCAAGAAATAGACTTAACTTATCTAGTCCCGGGACACACTTATATGCCAGTAGATAGTGTCCATGCTGTAATTGAGAAGCAAATCAAGAACAGGTTTATTCAGGCGCCTTCTGAATAGGCAACAATAATCAGAAATGCAGGCAAAAAACCTAAACCGTATGAGGTTATTGTTAAACAAGCATCGGACTTTTTAAATTGGAAACACCTGACTACCACGAAGAAGTTAAAAGATACTACTGGTCAAGATGTAAAAATTTCTGAACTTAAACACTTGAAATTTATTAAGGGGGGATCTGTAATTATACATATATACTATAGAGATACCATTTTCAATAAGAGCAGTTCCCTTAGTAAATGTTTATCAAGGAGAATTACAGATTAAGAACAATTTCCTAAACGGTAAATATAGTGGTTTAGTTCTGCAGTCATAAAAGCTTGTACGAAAAACATTTTTGTATAATTTTTATTGTAGATGATTTAGAAGTCATTTCTTTAATTTTTGCCCGAAGGAAAAAAAATTGGAGATTGTACAAAAAAAATATAATTATCTAAAAGTACCTTAACTTTGGACCCCTCTAATTAATTTTGTGCTAGGTTGCAGAAGGTAACTCTCTGGCAGGATGTAGCCTAATCAATTTAGATTATAAATCTGAAAAAAAATTGAAAATATAACGAGGGAAACTTGAGTTATGATTGCATAACTAATTCTCGATTTCATGATTTTCCACAATTTTTCCTCCCAAACTCGCGCGCCCTCTAGGGATTCGCATTAATTATCAGTTATTTGGTCATAACTAGCAAAGAAGCTCTAGAAAAGTGGGATGGATTTTCTGTATCTTGTTATTATCTCCAACGGAAAATTTATCGCGGGTGTATAGGAAGATGCTCTTAATAATAAAAAATATGAAGACTTGACTGCATTGTGTCGTAATTTTGTAATAGAACCGCAATACCACCACGAGTGCTATTCTATGAAATGCGCAGCTAATGTACCTGATACTCTTCCCGAAACGGATATCGAAGACGATTAAAAAATGTTGGTAATAATGATGGATCTCAATAAAATAATTATATTTCTTAGTTGTTTTCTACTTTTATAAACCGAATGTGATTTTATTTTTATTTAGTTATTTTGAATTTTTATTATTTGTAAAACTCTAGAGCATGTATTCAGCGACCGTGATAAAAATTTTAGAGACGTCGTTAAAGTTAACCACGTCTTTAAGATAATATTTCTTATTGTGACGCGTAATTTTTTTTTTTTTGATATTGAAATCCCATCAATTATTGACCGATTAGTGATAGAATCGTTGACTCAGCTACACTCAGTGAAGTGGGAGTGGAAATATTAAAGTGATGAACCGGTTAAGCGCCACTTGGTCTCACGACGAATCTACAATAATGAAAGACCAAGAAACCATTAAATCACTATTTACAAATAGGTCAATAAATAACCAGATACTACAGATAAACTCTTCCAATGGTAAGTAACAGATACTAAGGTAAGTTCAAATAACTATTCAAAACAATTTATATAATATACTTTGGCTTTGATTAGGAAAGAGGGTCTATAATTAAATACTTCGACAAGTTACGAAAAGTTATCACCTTTTTATTTCCAACAAATTCACCAAAATTAATTATGCAAAAATATAAACAAAATCATCCAATAGCTATCAACTCTCAAAGCAAATAATTATACTTTTCGACACAGGTTTTCAAAACGCATCAATACAAATACAGATCGAATAAGATTATAAAGATTTTGCCCAAGAATAATTTCTTAGGACTACAAAAAGGTAAGTATATTTATATCAAGGTACTTTTGTGTTCGATAACGTTATGTCCCACTTACAGGTAAGTAAAATGCTTTAATTGTTAAATGTGTTAATTTTTCAATTATATATTTTCAGGAATCAAATGTTGAACACTTTCAACGTATAACGATACTACAATATTCCTGAATTAAACTTTATAAAAGAAGGCAGCAAACTATTTTGTACAATCAAGTTCAATGTAACGTTTGCAAGTTAATAATAATGTATACTTATTTGCAATAAATGAAAGTTACTGCTATTGTTTTTTTTTTTCTCAATAATCACAATTCCAAATAATCTAATGTTATGACTTAAACAGAAACAAATTTTGTCCAAAATATTATCAGTGATAATTCAATATTTATTTAATTGTGAATAACCGAAAACTATAATGTAAGTTCTTATCTGCTGTTAATCCTGAATCTCTCCAGCGTCCAACTCGATAACCTCAAATTCCAAATCCAAAACAAAACCAAAACCAGAAATGACAACGTCAACGTCAACGCCGCCAACCTCAGCAATATCGCCAACTTAAAACTGCTGTCCGGTAAATATCCCAAGGTCTAACTTCCCAGGAACCGGAACCAAAATGGCCGACGTCAAAATTTGACTAATTTCTAGAACCCTAAAATCCAAAACAAGGAATAAATATTTCGACTACAAAAAAAAAAAAAAGAAACGCAAATCCATTTCCAGAACAACACCAGGCACTCACCAGATGGACGGGGTTCTGCACTTCCAGTAGATTAATTCGCTGTGAAAATAACTTCGCCACGAGGAGATCACTAGCGACCAAAACCGCAAAGCGAACCAAGGATGCAGCCAACACCAATATAAATCCAAAATATCCGAACTGCTACTCCTTGTAATCACCAGCAATATAAAACAATTATGATTTATCCGTATCTAACGATAATTAACACCAGTTAATTTTCACTTCATAAATTGCTTTGCACCTCTCGAGTTAAAATCTCAATCACGAATGTCCGCAAAAATGCGAAATACAATAAAATTGTGAACAATACCAAGTACCAGATGTTGCCTTTAAAAACAAATTTGACGAAGATGCGAAAATAACGTAGACCACCCAACCTACATAAAATAAAACGTTACATTATGAAGAAATATTTTTTAATCACGTGACTAACGATAACGACGTCTCTAAATTATTCATAACGGTCGCTGAATACACGCTAATATGTTTCATTAAATAAATATCAGAAAAAAATATTACTATTATTATTTACCTCCGTTTTTAATTCATTTATTACCTACCCCAAATGCGTAAGCGCCGCTTAAACGACTTGTTGGCAGAAATAAACACAACTGAAAAGACCATCCATTAAAATAGATGTAAGCGCCAACGGCAATCACAAAAACGTCTTAAGCGACATGTGCTTGTAAATTTTTCCAATAATGCTCAATTATTATAGATTTGTTTTTACATAACCTAATCGTAAGGAATAAAACACGCACAAATTTTATTTTAACCCATTTTCAAGTCTTAATTATTAGAAAATACGAAGTTTTAATGGTCCTGTTGAAAATCATCTATTGGCACTCACGTCTTTTTGTCAGAACTTCATCGAATTATACAGGGTGGTGATTATTTCGATGCTCACCATTGGATCTTTTCAAGCGGAAGAGATACGAGGTCGGTTAAATTAGAGAAAAGTTACGGATTTTAATGGCCATTTAAAATCTGAAAGAAATTTTAAAATATTCTAACTCATTGCAAAGTTATTGCAAAAAAACTAAAAAATGTGATTTTAGAAATTAATTTATATTTTCCAAACCATTATCGCTATATCAACGAAATTTGCTACCTTTAAATTATTGACTATTTTGAGTTAAATGACGTTAAAAATGTTTTTTTGCCTACTAGATTCGAAGCCGCGATATTCAACTTTCTTATTTTTTATGGCCGCCATATTTGATTTTCACATCATCGGATCACAAAAAAAAATATATTTTCAGATTGCTAATTAAAATTATTAAGTTTCTTTAAAAGTTGTGTTAAATTTGAAAATTTGAAAAAAAATTCATCAAAGTAATATTATGTTATCTACGTGTAGTGGGCGTTGCATTAACGGAATTTAGCTGCTCAAAAATTTTTGTGATTATAGTGCGATTTACTGAATTTACGTGTTTTTTGTTGTTATTAGTAGCGTTTCTAATTCTAAAAATGTTTACCAATGAAGAAAAGCGGGACATGTACGATGTTTACATTCGTAGTAATAGAAATTCTGTTTTGGCATCTGCAAATTATGCAAATATGTATCCCGAAAGAGAGAAACCTCAACGAACAATGTTTTCCAGAATTTCAAGAAATTTAGCTCTCTATGCTGGATTTGAAAAAAACCGGAGACCGTGTAGAAAAGAACTTAACGATAATGAAGTAAATGTGATAGCTCAAATAATGATAAATCCAGAAATTTCTAGCAGAAAAATTGCACAGGAATGTGGTATTCAAGACTCCTACGTTAGAAAAATTATTAAAAGACATAAATACCATGACTATAAATACAAAAGTGTACAAACTCTTCATCCTGGTGATGGTGACAGAAGATTCGAGTTTTCCAACTGGTTTCGTGACAAACTGCAACATGATGAAATTTTCAGTAGAACTAAGAGACTGATGAGTGCCAATTTACAAATTCTGGAATGTTCAATAGAAAAAACAGTCATTACTACGCAACAGAGAATCCCCATTTAATAAGGGAGAGTAAACCACAAATTCGGTATTAATTAAACGTATGGGCTGGTTTTTTTGATGATACGGTTCTGGGTCCGTTTTTCATTGAAGGGTATTTTAATGGCCAAGGATATTTAAATCTTATATAAACAAATTTGGAAGATATGCTGGACGAATTGTAGTCTTAAGAGCAATCATCCCGGTGCATTTTTAGACGTTTGCTTGGGGACCCTTGGACACGTTATTTCTTAATATTTTTTCATTTTCTTTTTTTTTTATAGTAAAGTACATTCATCAACCTTTCGAACGGACTCAATTTTTAAATAAGTTAAAATTATGTTAGATATGTTCCATCATAAACTGTTAATTATTATTGTTGAATGTCCAAAATTATTAAATATATAGTACTGGGATTTTTGGCTTTTTAGGACAGGATTTTTTTCAAAGAAATGAATTCACATTAATTGCTAACCGGTTTCAGTATTTATTTTGGATACCTTCATCAGAGCTACAAACAGAAACATAATTAAAATCAATACAAAAATTGTTTCACAAAAACATCATAATTTATGTCATAAGTACAAATTTTTTAATTTTTCGGACATGCTTTATTTGAGGGTTATGTATGAGGATATTTACCTTTAATGTAATATTTCACTATTTAAGTCAGTTAACATCAAAATATGTGTTATGTTATTCATAATCCAAAAACTAGTTTCCAACAAATTAAAAACTATCATTGGATGATCAACCACAAACGGATAATTAGCGAATTTTATAACAATTACTATGCTCAAGGAATTCATCAATGGCAATTGACAGATTGACAGACAGCACTCAAGGAAAAATTTCCTTTGCAGTGTTGTCAGCTGTTAAATACATATATACTATAATAATGTTCAAGTGTATACAACTTTTGATAAGGCTTATGTGTTTATTTAGTGATCTACTTACCTACTTAACATTATTAATGAATAAATTTACCCAATAATTTATTTCAATTTTTTTTTCCTTTACATTAATTTTACATTTATTTATGAGGTTTCCATATATTATGTTTAGATTATTTAGGTCAGTTCTTAAATTAATGCTATTAACATGTTTTTTGATCTCAATTGATTCCCTCATAATCCTCTTTTTCAAATTACATTCTTTAGCCAAAATCTCCACATCATCAATTTCTAGTTTAAAAAAGTGTTTTTCGTTAATCGCATGATTTGCAAGAGCAGTTTTATCTACATTTATTGCTTTCTTACAATCCAAGTTGTGGTTTTGAATTCTGCTTTTTAGCCAGTTTTTAGTCTGGCCAATATAGCAACATTTACAATCATTACAATCAACTTTATAGACCAAGTTATTTTGAAATTGTTTAAGTGGTTTATCTTTAACCTTAGAGAATAACATATTCCCGACAGTTTTCTGGTTATAGAAAACAATCGTTGAGCTCTTAAAGTAGCTTCTAAACAATTTTTCTAACTTTATAGATAATATATCAATATGTGGAATTTTAAATTAATTTACTGTAGTGTCCACAGGAAGTTCATTATGTTTGGTTATAATATTGGTGTTATGTAGAAATTTGTTCAATATAATTTTTGGGTAATTATTTTTCCTTAAAATACTGTCAGCAATTAACAAATTTTCACTAATATAACATGGATCACATAGTTTATAGATCTTGTGCCTAAACGACTTTACAACGGCTATCTTTTGGTGAAATTTATGTGAAGATAAATAGTTTAACACTCTTCCAGAGCTCAACTCCTTTCTATACCAGTTACATTTGATCATACCATCATCATCTCTTATTAAACTTATATCTAAAAAGGGTAATTGTTTATTCACCTCACATTCATAGGTAAACTTAATTAATTCATCAAAACTATTAAAAACATTTACAATTTCTTCTAGCAAACATAATATGCATATCAGTTTGTTCCGCAAAGTTATAACGCATGATGTTTTAAAAACTTAGTAAACAATTGAGATTTACAAGAAACAATAATGGATAATGCAATGAAACAAAAGAATTCATGGCTAATACGATTTTTTCTGGATAATACAAATAATAAAATAATCCATGGCTAACATGATTTTTTTTATTTTAAATTGTGTTGACAATCAATAAAAAAGAAAAATGCATTTTCTCCGAAAACGGTGCATTCTAGCGACTTTAAATAAGAGTATCTTTTTTGTTAAGAATTACATGGGGAACATTAATTTAAAAAAAAAACTGTTGTAAAAGTTGATCAAAAAAAAGTTATGATCATTTGCAACCTCAACCATCGTTAAATTTACCCTTTTAAAACATGCAAAAAATTTGAAAAAATTCACAAAAATGTGTCCCAACTGTATTATGATTCGTACCAAATTTGAAAGCTGTACTTTAATTCGTTTTGAAATAATCGAAGAAAAACCTTCTTATTAACAACACCTTTAAGAGGCCCTAGCTCCCTTATGAAGCGAGATTGGACACATGTTTATAGGAACTTTTCTTCTTATTTTCATGAGAGGAATCTGCCCTTAAAAGGATGCGGAATAGTTTTGAATCACCCTGTATATTTAACAGTTGACAACACTGCAAAGGAAATTTTTCCTTGAGTGCTGTCTGTCAATCTGTCAATTGCCATTGATGAATCCCTTGAGCATAGTAATTGTTATAAAATTCGCTAATTATCCGTTTGTGGTTGATCATCCAATGATAGTTTTTAATTTGTTGGAAACTAGTTTTTGGATTATGAATAACATAACACATATTTTGATGTTAACTGACTTAAATAGTGAAATATTACATTAAAGGTAAATATCCTCATACATAACCCTCAAATAAAGCATGTTCGAAAAATTAAAAAATTTGTACTTATGACATAAATTATGATGTTTTTGTGAAACAATTTTTGTATTGATTTTAATTATGTTTCTGTTTGTAGCTCTGATGAAGGTATCCAAAATAAATACTGAAACCGGTTAGCAATTAATGTGAATTCATTTATTTGAAAAAATCCTGTCCTAAAAAGCCAAAAATCCCAGTACTATATATAAACTGTTAATTTTACACACAATTAAAGAGTGAATTAAGAGACTATAAATCAAAATATCAAAATAGGAGTCTGTCCGTTCGAAGGAGCATATATTCAACTTTGTATGTGCAAAATTTCAATTTTTTTTATTAATAACAAAGTTACAGGGGACTAGTAGTAGTAGCTATGGGGGTTCTACACTTATTTTTTTTTTCTAAGTCCGTGACCTTGGGGGATAGTCGTCGAATTGTGCGAGTATGTATGACCTTGGGTAGATAAGGATGGGTGTGCGATGTCTGCTCGTGGATCTTGTGGTTTTGTCTGCAGACTGACACGTGGTGTCCTTGGGTTGATAACAGTCTCATCTTGTGGTTTTTTAATTGTTTGTAGAGTAATAATAGTACGGCGCTGAAAGTATTGATAAGAATTGTGGTAGGTCTGCATTATGCCCTTGTGCTGATAAGAGTCTTGTGGTTTCTTGAATTAGTAAATTTTAGTGTTATGATGAAGCATGCGGTTCCACTGCACCTGCACCTTACCGTTTCCTACATGTTTTAACAAGATTTTTCATGAAATTGTTTAAATTGTTGATAAGAGCGACTTATTTACATCGTATGAATCACCGTTGCTAATAATTAAGCGACTCGCGAAGACCAGCTGCATTTTGCGGTTTTTGCTAATTGCGGTGCGTCTAGACGTTTACTCATCAACGACTTAGGTGTTATATAAAAGAGAGAACAATTTGTTCACAGCATCAGTCTGATTTATACATTCGACAGAATAACGTTAATAATTTACAATGGAGTCAGTTTTGCTCGCGACTACAGCCCAAAATTTGGCTAACATTAGCCGAAAATTGGTTGAAGCGGTTGATGATAATCCTATTAATATTAAAAGGATTATGAAACACTGTTCCAAAAATATACGACTAATAAGGCGTGGGTTAAAAAAAGTGATTGCCGTTGGTACAAAACAGGGTATGTTAGCATCCATCGCTAATATAATAAGTTGTCGCACGCTATTAAAAACAAAATTACATCGAGGCGCTGGCGTTAATGTTAGAGCGAGGAAGTCTGCTCTCATTAAGTGGGAAGAAATGGAATCTGCTTTTAATGGAAGGATGCGTACGGGGGTTATAGTAAATTTGGGACACAAGGATCCCATTGTATTTATGGAAGATTGTGCGAAGATGTGTATGTTGAGATTCAAAAACGCCTTGAGAAAGGAACCCTTTTTTAAAGTGCACGCAGTATTTTGTGGAAAATTTATTAGGTTGAGTACCACCGGCGAAGAGATTGAAGACATCAAGTATATAAATTCAAAAATGCCGTCAGTGATAAGCAGGGATACCGACTTGGTCACATGGTATGCTGACAATATATTGTTGCCGATCATTACGGAATTGGAAGAATTTCAAGAGAAGGAAAGCGGCTGGGCGTTAGATGAAATTATTAGTTTAACCCTAAATATTAATAAACATGTGCCTCTAAGGGCGGCATCATATGTACCCCTACCCTCTCAAGTAAAAAGTAAGAAAGCATGTGTAAATATTAAAAATATGGATAACGCATGTTTTGCGTGGGCAGTGGTGTCCGCCCTTTATCCTGCCAAGCACAACATCGAAAAAACCTCTTCGTATCCACATTATAAGGAAGTTTTAAATTTGGAAGGAATTACGTTCCCGATGCAAAGGGAAAAAATTTATTTGTTTGAAAAAAACAATAATATTTCCATAAATGTATATGTATTAAAACTAAAGAAGAAGGGCTATTCGGTGGAACCATCCTACTTGAGTGAAGAAAAAAGAAATGCACATGTAAATTTATTAATGGTGGCGGACAAGTACAAGACGATGGAAGAGGAGGATCTGCAGGAGGATGGTGATGTTGATCTCGTCCAATATCATTATGTGTGGATAAAAAATCTGTCACGATTAGTATCATCCCAACTAAGTAAACATAAATGCAGGAAACACATTTGTGATAGGTGTTTACATTATTTCACCACCGAAATTCAGCTAAGTGAGCACGAAGAAAGATGTGGTCAAATGAACGAATGTAAAATTAAGTTGATACCCAATGGAAAGGTGAAATTTGTAAATTATAAAAATAAAGAAAAGGTTCCTTTCATAATATATGCCGATTTTGAGTGTATTTTAAAGGAGTGCGATGAAAGGTGTGGGGAAAATAGCCGAAAGTACCAAAAACATGAGCCCTTTAGCGTAGGATATTATTTAAAGTGTACCTACGATGATACATTGTCGTACTATCGACAATATAGAGGACCAAATTGCGGAGAATGGCTATGTGCGGAGCTCTACGATATTGCCGAGAACGTTACGACTGTATATGAATGTCCCATACCCATGGATAATTTAACGGATGAACAAAAAATTGCGTTCGTTGAAGCTAAGGAATGCCATATCTGCGAAAACCCTTTTCAACAAGATGCTGTTAGAGTGCGAGATCATTGTCACTTCACAGGACGTTATCGTGGTCCCGCCCATAACGAATGCAATTTAAATTATCAAGATAGTCGCATCATTTCCGTAGTTTTTCACAATTTCAGCGGTTATGATGCTCACTTTTTAATGAACGACGTAGTCCGACAGAATTGGCAAGGAAAATTATCCATAATACCGCACAACACACAAAACTTTATTGGGATGATTAAAAGCGTAGGACATGACGAGAATTGCATAACATTCAAATTTTGTGATTCTTTTCGATTTATGGCGTCTTCATTGGACAAATTAGCCAAAGATTTGAAAGAAAAACCTATACTCCGGAGAGAATTTAAGTACTTGGACGCGGAAAAATTCAGCCTTCTAACGAGAAAGGGAGTATTTCCGTATGACTACCCTACTAAAAAAGCCAACCAAAATCGTATAAAAAAAAAGTTGTATTATTTTGAAAGATTATGGACGGTTTTTGCCCCTCTGGTTATATAGGGTTATTGGTTGGTTTTTCCAACTTATACTTATGTGTGATTTTATGGGTTTTTGTTGGAAGTTTTACATATAAACTCACAAATATTTGTTGGTTTTTAATGGTTCTAAAACTCAAATCCTGCATTTACTTTATATGTTTTTGTATATAATTGTATGTATTTGAAAAGTAAGGTGGGTTTTTATGGTCAAAATTTCATCCGATTTTGTATGAAATTATCCTCAAACCTAAAATATTTGGCGGAATTTGGTAGAAATTGATTGGTTACAGTTAATGTTTTACATAAAATTATGTATGAATTGGTGGGGCCATGATGGATATTGTAGCTGATTTTGTATGGAAATAATACTGATTTTTGTATGAACTTTATAGGATAGTGCATGGTTTTGTGGGATTTTGAAGTGATTTTATATATGGATATACCTGATTATGGTTGGAAATTATATTTGTTTTTGTATGAATTTTGTAGGGTCATGGATGGTTTTGTGGGATTTTCTAATGAATGTGATCTGGCTATATCTGATTTTGTTTGGAAATTATACTGGTTTTTGTATGGACTTCGTAGGATAATGTTTGGTTTTGTGGGATCTTAGAATGAAAGTGTATCCGGATATGGTTGATTATGGTTGGAAATTATATTGGTTTTTGTATGAATTTTGTAGGGGTCATGCATGATTTTGTGGGATTTTTGGATGAATGTGTATATGGACATAGCTGATTTTGTTTGGAAATTATACTGGTTTTTGTATGGACTTCGTAGGAAAATGTTTGGTTTTGTGGGATTTTAGAATGAAAGTGTATCCGGATATGGTTGATTATGGTTGGAAATTATATTGGTTTTTGTATGAATTTTGTAGGGTCATGCATGATTTTGTGGGATTTTTGGATGAATGTGTATATGGACATGGCTGATTTTGTTTGGAAATTATACTGGTTTTTGTATGGACTTCGTAGGATAATGTTTGGTTTTGTGGGATTTTAGAATGAAAGTGTATCCGGATATGGTTGATTATGGTTGGAAATTATATTGGTTTTTGTATGAATTTTGTAGGGTCATGCATGGTTTTATGGGATTTTTGGATAAATATGTATATAGACATAGCTGATTTTGTTTGAAAATTATACTGGTTTTTGTATGAACTTCGTAGGATGTTTGGTTTTGTGGGATTTTAGAATGAAAGTGTATCCGGATAGAGTTGATTATGATTGGAAATTATATTCGTTTTTGTATGAATTTTGTAGGGTCATGCATGGTTTTATGGGATTTTTGGATAAATATGTATATAGACATAGCTGATTTTGTTTGAAAATTATACTGGTTTTTGTATGAACTTCGTAGGATGTTTGGTTTTGTGGGATTTTAGAATGAAAGTGTATCCAGATAGAGTTGATTATGATTGGAAATTATATTGGTTTTTGTATGAATTTTGTAGGGTAATGCACATTTTTGGAATATTTATAGTTACCTGACTGTATGAGAAAGAATATGTTTAATTTACTTAATTAACCATTTGTTTACGTAGCAGTTTTTTTATAGTATTATAAAAATATATTATTCCCACTTTTTAAAGTTAATAGAGGTATTTTTCTGGTTTTAAACTTCAAATGAAAGAATTTTTTTGCTAATAGAAAAATATAATGTTTATCTAAAAATAAACATGAAAATAAATATAAATTCATAAAAATAACAATAATTCTTATGCATTTTGCGAAATAATTAATTATTAATCCTCTTCAGCCCCAGCCTCAACCTCATCAGCCCCAGCCTCAACTTCATCAGCTCCAAACTCGTCAACATCAAACCCATCAGTTTCATTATATTGCTAAAAATAATTAATAATTAAATTATTTATAAAAACCATGTAGTGATTATTTCAATGATTAATCGTATTTATATATTTATGAAATATCAAGTGCTTACTAACAGTTTCACTTACAGTTTTTTTATTTCTCGGTGGTCTACTCAAGTCCACAATTTTCCTAGCAATGTAGGTAGATACCTTTTGAACTTCCAGGTCTATCACAAATTCGGACGACCCCTTTTCATTTAAATAAAATCTGAGAGTTTCTAAAATGTATAGTAATTGAATATAGAATGTAAACAAAATAATGCATTATTTTTACCTTTAATTGCACTTATTTTTTTTGGATCAAGAGCTGGTTTGGCGATTGCGTCTTTTTTATTTTTACAGGCAATCCCAGTGACGCTGCTTTTAATCAAACTAGGTATTCCGTAAACTGCCACTGCCAGATTTTTAGTAAAACCTTGGCTAGATTTCGAATGAGCCATGATGTAATCAAAATTACTTTTTTCAATGTACGTTTCAAAGCCCAAGTAAACCTAAAAATATAGTTTTTGATATTGAACTATGGACTTTAGGTATAATAAACCTAGTTTAAAAGTTTCTTACCTTACCTCCATAGGTATTTCCAATAAGTTGCTCTTCAATATTTGGAATGGGCAATTCACTTTTATTCTCATTGAACTTGGCAATTACCTCGTTTTGTAATTTGTAGTTCAGCGTCTTTAAGCAGGCATTTTCCTCCTTAACACGCTGAAGTTCATTTTTTATCTCCGAAAGTTCCACCTTAAAAATACACGTACACTATTACTTATTCAAAAAGATATTATAAATTTTGTACAATAAGTTATTATTTTAGTTTACTTTTGGTAATCTCGTTTGTAATTATAAAGAAATAACTTACTTCTAAACTACGAAGAAACTCTGGGTTGAAAACGGTTTCCTCGGTTTGTTTATATTCCTTATATTCCTTGATATTATTGCTGTTAACCTAAAATAAAAAATGTCTTTTTGGCTCAATACCTATTACCTACTTCAACTAAATTTACCTTTTTTTGATCATCTTTGCTAATTATATTTTGTGATAAAATTTTAATTTTATTATTTTCCTGAAAAGAATATTTGGATCATACAACTACTACAATAATTACTAAATATCTTACATTTAAATCTTTGCTGGATAACTTTTCAAGTTCAGCAGATCCCTTATTCTTATTACTTTCAAAGACATGTTGACTTTTGCTAGTTGTAGGCTAAAATTGTAAACTTATTGAATGCACATCTTATTATAAACTTATTATAGACTATGTTTAGCTCGAGCAGGTCAAGCCAGCTTGAATTCGGGCTTTATTTGATCTTTTACATGTACTTCAAATGGTAGAGGTCTAGCCAAGCCGAATTCAAGATGGGTTGAGTTGCTCGAGATAAACATTAAACTAAACAAAACTTCATCTAAAATGGTTGCATATTACCTCATCATACTCGGTTTCAGAATTTGTTACTAAACCCTCGACTGAATATAGCTTCCTAACATTTTGGGCAATTTTTTTTTCCAACATTACTTTGGAAGCTAAAAGGTTAACTTAATATTATTCATTTATTAAACAATATAAATTCATTCAGATTGATGATAAAGTTTTTAAGGTCTCTTTTTTTTATAAATAAAAGAATATACAGGGTTTACAAAAAGTTCGGCAACACCCATTTTTGAATTTTTTTTTAAATAAATGCCTTACGATTATTATTTCGGATCTTAAACCTCCGAAAGCAAGTAATATTATGAAAGAAAAATTAGTGGTTGTTATTTAAGAAAAAAGTTAAGTGATAATTGCCTGAGCTTCAACCTGCTGTTCAAGGTCATGGCAATATTTATAAGGAATGCATCACCATTTAAATGACAAGGATGCCGATCAAAAATAGGTAAAAAAGTGGAGGTTTTCATAAAGAAAATTGATAATGACGTTATTGCGAAATTACTAGTGACGTTATAATTATTTTTATTTCAAAAGGTGACATTTTAAATGTGGCAATTACAATACACATACAGGAAGTCCCTAGTAAACCATAAACAATAAATAATAAATCAGTGTAAACGTTCACTAGAACGACTTTTCATTAAAAATACAGTTTAGGGACGCTCTGTATTGTATGAAAAAATTAGCAACTATTTGTTTAATTTTAAAATTAAGTATAAATACCTGCCACGTGAGTAATCACCCCTTCGTAAACTTTTCCATCAATCCATTTTATTTTGTATTTACGATTGGGATTTACTTTATATTTATTATAATTAAAATGTTGTACATCTTTTAAATGTACAATGTCAAACATTTCATCCCTTAAAAATCGAACTATGGCAAACATCTACAAAAATAATAATTATGTACAAAGTAAGAGAAGATTTACTTAAATTTTAAGCAAAACAAAAAACATGCTGATATTCACCTGAAGATAAAAGGCGGTGCTTATCAATAATCAAGCTCAAAATGGATAAAATTTCGCCAAAATTCAAAGGTGGTTTTTACGTCTTAAATGATGATCCAAGCAATAAATACACGATCTATTATAGATAAACACCTCCTTCAAACGACTCAATACTAAGTAATATTATTTGTAATGCGTTATTATAGAAAATAATTAATTTTTTTTGGTAAAAATCTCCAACGGTAAAATAAAGTTTACACAAAATATTTATGTTTTTACCATTTTTTGTGATTTGTACAAAGAATATAATTTTTTTTTTATAATAACACATTATAATAACATTAGTTACCTGCGTTAGAACCATTTTTGTAAATTATTTACTAATATAAAAATTATAAAGAAAGGAACGTTATGTTTACAACAGAGAAAACGCATTTGGTATTGAGGCGTTTTGCGCAATTGTGAGTGCGGTGAATGATTTTTTATGTGACTTAAACCTACATAATGAAGCCATACACTTAAAAAAATAGTGTTACTTACGGTTACAATTTATTAATAAAGTTTGACTTATTTGCAAATAATATTCCTTTTTATTGATGTGCACCTCACTATCACCAATGCTACGATTCACTCTGATACACTGCCAGAATAAAATAGGCTGCACGTGTTGTTTGAATTTAACAACAATATGCGCAGACGGCGAATCACGGTTTTCGCCGAATCTGAGGTGGGATTTTGTTTCCACAGCGTATTCTAAAACTCGCCAAAACGTCATCATTCAGGCGAAGAGAACAATGTAAATAATGACGAATTGTCGGAAAATGATGACGTTTTGGCGAGTTCATAAAACTCGCCAACAAACAAAATCCGGCCTCTGTATTTTATTTCGAAGAAACAGGTGCAGATGTTTCCTTCATTTGAATCGAAGTCAGCATATATGAGCAATTTCTAAGTTACGGGTGTTATTGGTGTTAACAAGAAAAAAAGGAAAAAATATTGTAATTTTTTATATTACAATTTGTTGATCATACTATCATGAGCAGGAATAAAAGACACTATAAAAAATTTTTAGAACCTAAACCTACCACACTATCGGATTCGTCTGATAACGAAAGTGATAATAATGCAGGTCATTCTCGATGGACCAGAAGGAGATGGAAAAATCTTAAACTTAAACTAAAAGGTTGGTAACTATGAAAATATAAAATATCTGTATTATTATACAAAATATGAATTTTTACACTTTTCAATTAAAATCAATTTTTAGAAGACGAGACCATTACAAATTTTCCCGAAACAAAAAATACCTGCGAATCAAACAGCAATTTTAAATTTTTAGGTATGTATTAATAATCATTAAAAATATATTAGGAATAAAATGCTTGTATACCGGGTGTAAACTAAACATGGGTCACCTCTATAATTTCTTTATTTATGAAAATAAAACTTTGAATTTTGACTAAATTGTATTGTTCAAGAAAACACATTTTATGCACTAATTATCACTTGCGGTTTTACCGGAAATAACACTAACTTTTTTTAACGCTACACCCAATTTTGTTTATTCATAGTTTAAAACAATTTTAAAAATTAAGTATTTTTGTGATTTTGAAAATTAAAAAAAAAATTCTTTATCCGAAGCTAATAATAATTACCAAAATTCATTCTAATTAATGCAAATATTTTTAGGTATATCAACCAGATAATTTATTTTGTAGATGTATTCTAAATTTTTATCATTTTTGCAATCTTTAATACCTATTGTAAATTAGTAAAATTAAAGAGTTAAATTAAAATTTAATGTTTTTTTGATTTCTTAAAAGAAATGCACTTTTAAATATATTCATATGTATAACCTACAGGTACATTATATTTAAAATTAAATTATTTTACAGATATTTCTAAAGGTCACGCTGATAATACGTCACCAATCGACGTCGAAAGTCAAAATAATTTCGTCTTTGAAACTAGGAAATTAGAAACTATTACTGTTGACAATACCGAAAGTATGGAAGATAATTATTCGGAAGATGAGCATTCAAATAATGAAAAAGACTTTGATGACAATAAACATTGTCCTTTTTTTGAAAATGATTTTGATGATATTAATAACGACAGTATCCATTCAGAAACAGAAAATGCCGATTTAAATTTTGTAGACAATATTATTTTTCCGAATTCCCAAATTAAAATTTCAGAAGCTTTAATTTTAATTCAGGGTTTTTCAATTCGACATAATTTATCTAATGTTGCAAAAACGGATTTAACACGCTTGGTGGAATTGTTTGCAGGATCTAAGATACCTTTAAGTTCACAATATTTTCAGAATAAACTTCTTTCCAAATATGCCGATGATTCTAATTACAATTTTTATTGCTCTGAATGCAAAATTATAGTACATTCTGATAAACGAAAAAATATTACAAATTTTAAAACCAAATGTTCAAGTTGTGCTAAGGAGTATAATTATAGAGATGGAAATTATTTTATTACCTTAAATGTTCAAACACAAATAAAATCTATTATCAAAAATAATAAAGACGAAATATTAAGTTTTAAACAAAATCCAAACCCAAATATAATCAAGAGTGTACACGATGGTAATATTTACAAAGAGCTCCTAAGAAACATTCCGAACAAATGTAACATTCTAACTTATAATTTCAATACAGATGGTGCACCCCTATTTAATTCTTCAAAATCATCGATGTGGCCAATACAATTATCAATAAATGAGATACACGCAAAAAATGCTGATACTGTATTATGTGGAATTTGGTTCGGAAGAAAAGAACCAATCATGAACATTTTTCTTGAGAAATTTGTGGATATTGTTATGGCTTTACAAGATGGAATTATTGTGAAATTTGAGAAAAATACGTCCGAAAAATATTATTTATACCCATTATTTTGTTGTGTAGATTCTGTTGCCAGACCACTAATTCAGAATATGACACAATTTAATGGGTATTTTGGATGTTCCTATTGTTTACATCCCGGAAAAGTAATTACTAAACAAGTGAAGTTTACAAATGACCATGAATGTTATGAAGAACGAACTGAATTAAATTATCTAAATGATCTGGAATTGGTAAAAAAAACTGGATGTAAAATTAACGGTATAAAGGGTCCAACAGCACTACAAAATTTGGAGCACTTTAATATAATCTGGGGATGTCCATTAGATTATATGCACTGCGTATTATTGGGTGTTGTAAAGCAACTTTGGGATCTATGGACGAAATACTCTGTTAAATCTAAAATTTATTTAGGATCACCAAGAAACCTCGATAAAATCAATAAGATGTTAATGAGTTTCACAATTCCAAACGAAATTCATAGAACTCCACGACCAATAACAGAAAGAGCTAAATGGAAGGCAACGGAGTGGAAATCTTGGTTGCTTTACTATGGAGTGTTTTGCTTAAAAGGAATCTTAAATGATGTATATCTGGAACATTTTTGTTGTTTGGTTAAAAGTATACATCTTTTACTAAAAGATTCTATTAGTCTACAAGAATTACATGAAGCGGATCGACTATTAAAGGCATTTGTAAACGATTTTCAACATCTATATTCACCAGATGATATTTCTTACAACGTTCATCTTTTGACCCACATAAAAACCACCGTGGAGCAATGTGGGCCTATTTGGTCTATATCCTGCTTCAGATATGAATCCACTTTGTACAAGTACAAACAGAATGTTAATAGTGCTAAGGGAATAGAAAAACAAATAGCCGAAAAAATAGCATTTCAAAATAATATTGAAGAAATGTCAATTAAATTTGGTTGTAGTGACACAGTATGCGCGTTTTTAAAAGAAAGTCTCTCAACGAGGCATTTATATGAAAATCATGCCGAAAAAATTGGTAAAAATATTATCTTGTTGGGAAAACCTATTACCAACGACAATAATTTTTTGTATACAAAAGTTGTATACAATGACATATTATTGACCAAGTTTTCAAATAGCGGAGGCAGAAGAAATAATTCAATAATTCTTCTAAAAACCAATGAATCCTTTTTTACAATTTCAGCAATAATATTAAATGAAAACAAAGAATGTTTATTGGAAGGTAAAATACTTAACGTTTCTCCAGTAAAAATTGGAAAAGTAGCATTTTCCCATTTATATTATATTAATAAATACAGTGAAGAAAATACCATTGTTTCTATTTCTGAATTTAGAAGTAAATGTATTCATTTAAATTACAATGATGTACAGGCTCTTGCAGTTATACCAAACAATATTGAAATTCAATAAAGTTTGAACATAATATGTACTTTTATTTTTAGTTAATCATTCTGATAATATCTCAAGTTTAAAAATTCTTTTTAAAATACTAATATAACAAATATTTTTCATATAAAATCATATAAGAACCAATAAATGTTTGTATATATAAAGGTAAAATTTTATTTTATGCAATATATAATTTCCAAACAAAACCAGCTAAGTGTATTCAGATAATCTATCATTCCTTAATCCCACAAAACCAGACATTATCCTAAAAAATTCATAGAAAAACCAGTATAATTTCAAAACAAAATCAGCTATATCCTAATACAATTCGAAAATCCATAAAACCACGCATTACCGTACAAAATTCATACAAAAACCAGTATAATTTCCAAACATAATCAGTTTTATCCAGATACACTTTCATTTTAAATCCCACAAAAACAAACATTATCCTACAAAATCCATACAAAAAACAGTATAATTTCCAAACAAAATCAGCCATGTCTATATAAACATTCATCTAAAAATCCCACAAAACCCAACATTGTCCTATGAAGTCCATACAAAAACCAGTATAATTTCCAAACAAAATCATCTGTATATTCATATACACATTCATCCAAAAATCCCGTAAATTCATGCATGACTACAAAATTCATACAAAAACCAATATAATTTCCAACCATAATCAACCATATCCGGATACACTTTCATTCTAAAATCCCACAAAACCAAACATTATCCTACGAAGTCCATACAAAAACCAGTATAATTTCCAAACAAAATCAGCTATGTCCATATACACATTCATCCAAAAATCCCACAAAATCATGCATGACCCTACAAAACTCATACAAAAACCAATATAATTTCCAAACATAATCAACCATATCCGGATACACTTTCATTCTAAAATCCCACAAAACCAAACATTATCCTACGAAGTCCATACAAAATCCAGTATAATTTCCAAACCAAATCAGCTATGTCCATATACACATTCATCCAAAAATCCCACAAAATCATGCATGACCCTACAAAATTCATACAAAAACCAATATAATTTCCAACCATAATCAACCATATCCGGATACACTTTCATTCTAAAATCCCACAAAACCAAACATTATCCTACGAAGTCCATACAAAATCCAGTATAATTTCCAAACCAAATCAGCCATGTCCATATACACATTCATCCAAAAATCCCACAAAATCATGCATAACCCTACAAAATTCATACAAAAACCAATATAATTTCCAACCATAATCAACCATATCCGGATAACTTTCATTCTAAAATCCCACAAAACCAAACATTATCCTACGAAGTCCATACAAAAACCAGTATAATTTCCAAACAAAATCAGCTATGTCCATATACACATTCATCCAAAAATCCCACAAAATCATGCATGACCCTACAAAATTCATACAAAAACCAATATAATTTCCAACCATAATCAACCATATCCAGATACACTTTCATTCTAAAATCCCACAAAACCAAACATTATCCTACGAAGTCCATACAAAAATCAGTATAATTTCCAAACAAAATCAGCTATGTCCATATAAACATTCATCTAAAATCCCACAAAATCATGCATGACCCTACAAAATTCATACAAAAACCAATATAATTTCCAACCATAATCAACCATATCCGGATACACTTTCATTCTAAAATCCCACAAAACCAAACATTATCCTACGAAGTCCATAAAAAAATCAGTATACTTTCCAAACAAAATCAGCTATGTACATATACACATTCATTCGAAAATCCCATAAAACCATGCATTACTCTACAAAATTCATACAAAAAGCAGTACAATTTCCAACCATAATCAGCCATATTCATATACACTTTCATTTTGCATTCATACTAAAACTAGGATAATTTCCATACAAAATCCCAGAAAGTCATACATTATCTTGTAAAAGTTTTTTACAGGCAAAATCACATAAAAACTAATAAAAGTAACCTCTGAGTTTAGTTTGTCCACCAACTTCTTACATTAAACACCAAAGTGTATTTTGGTATTTCCAACATGATCGTATCTATACTGTAAGTCCATAAGTTCATATAAAATCATATAAGAACCAATAAATGTTTGCACATAGTTTTTTATATGGCTGTTTGTAAGTTTATACTTCCATATAAAATTATATAATGTTTGAATAGTTTATTATATAAAAATATAGTAAGAAGGCATATTCAGTCATAAACCAATAAAATTTATGGTCATTTTTGCGTACAAATTCAGCCACTCTATTTTTAACTCTTTGAATATAATTTCATATAAATACCACTATAATTTTCGGTACTCTTACAAATGCAAATGCAATGTTTCCAGACAAAAACATATAAATAATTATTCCCATAAAAAAGAACAAAACTGCATAAAACCTTTACCAGTTTGCCCTACATAAACAATCAACATATTCAATACCAATGTAGTAATACATAAACCCATTTAAGTTTTGCGAGAAAGTACTACAAAATCATACATTGACTCTACATGCACATCAAAATCCATGGTTACCTCATATAAAAATAGAAAATCCTACAAAAAAAATACCAAATATTTGTAGGTTTTTGCCAGGTTTTTTTAGTAGGGTACATTAATGGTTTGGAGCGATTGGAGGAAGAAACACTTCCACCCATAACATCTTTTCATAGTAAAATTTATGATAGCGATTTATCGGTGGACGAATACGAACATGCTCAAAAGATCTGGAGCGAATTCAAAGTACAAACATTGGGCGAGTACTCGGATCTGTATTTAAAAACGGACGTGCTGCTGTTGGCCGATATATTCGAATGTTTTCGTGATCAGAGCTTAACCAACCACCATCTTGATCCAGCACATTATTTTTCCGCGCCCGGTCTGAGTTGGGATGCAATGTTAAAATGTACGAAGGTGGAGCTCGATATGATACAGGACGTAGAGATCTTAATGTTTTTGGAGAAGGGAATTAGAGGAGGACTAACACAATGCACACATCGATACGCAAAGGCCAACAACAAATACTTGGAAGATTACGATCCATCACAACCATCATCGTATCTCATGTACTACGATATAAATGCGATGTACTCGTGGGCGATGAGTCAACATTTGCCCTATGGACGCTTAGAATGGATGGATAGATCACCAGCAGGCTTTCAAGCGGACTATTTTTTAAATGTGCCGGCCGACAGTCCGCGTGGATACATTTTGGAAGTGGATTTAGAGTATCCCGTAAACATCCACGACGTACAAGCCGATCTTCCCATGGCACCCGAACTCGGACTACCACCCGGCGGAAAATGTAAAAAAATGTTGGCAACCCTCTTACCCAAAAATAAGTACGTCATTCACTATACGAACCTACAACAATATTTAAAAAATGGGCTTGTGCTAACAAACATTCATCGAGTACTCCAATTCGAACAGAGTGCATGGCTGAAAAAGTACATCGACCTAAACACACAGTTGCGTCAGAGTGCAACAACCGACTTCGGAAAAAATTATTTCAAGTTGATGAACAACGCGGTATTTGGAAAAACGATGGAAAATGTTCGCAATAGGAGGATAATAAAAGTGTTAAGAAAATGGGAAGGAAGGTACGGAGTGGAAAATGCCGTGTCAGCGCCGAACTTTTATCGCAGCCGTATAATAGCCGATGATTTGGTTCTCGTCGAAATGCTTAAAACGGAGGTGGTCTTCAATAAACCCATATACGTGGGCATGTGTATACTAGATATCTCAAAGACCATACTATATCAGTTTCACTATGGGTATATGAAGACCAAGTACGGTGATAAATGTATGGCGCTCTATGGTGATACGGATTCGTTGTTCTATAAAATTGAAACAGCCGACATCTATGCGGACATGAAGGAAAACCTCCACTATTTTGATACGTCCGATTATCCTTCTGATAATATTTATGATATCCCTCGTGCGAACAAAAAAGTGCCGGGTCTGATGAAGGACGAGAACGTCGGTAAGGTGATGACGGAATATATTGGGTTGAGGGCAAAAATGTATGCGTATTATGTGCCAGAAAATAAAAATCCGTGCGTAAAAAAGGCGAAGGGCGTTAAATCCTACGTCGTCAAAAACAAGATCTCTTTTGACGACTATAAAAGATGTCTGATGGAGAGAATAGAATTTTCGCATGAACAAAATTCGATACGTTCCTTCGATCATCAGGTATATTCGGTGAGACAAAAGAAGATTTCCCTAAGCCCGTATGATGATAAAAGATATCTGCTACCGCATTCGCACAACACACTTCCCTGGGGCCATTACAGTATTATGGAGCTGGATTAATATTTTTTTATTTTAATATTTTTTGTATTTTTGGTATTTTTTGTTATTAAATAAAATAAACTTGTTAAAATTTTAAATGTTTTATTTCATTTATCCTCTACAGATTTTATAAGATAATTAATTTATTAAAAACATTATAAAACATTATTTTTATCAATCCAACTATTATGTGATTTATCAAGTCCCAACCATTTTACGTAGACTTTATTTGCTTTTCTTCGAAGAACTTTTTCGACAAGGTAGGCATCATGATGTTTGACTTTTTGTAGTTCTTCAGAGTAAAATGCTCCCTGGATGGGTCGACCATTCATATCTTCCAATAAGTATGTAACAGGGGTGGTAATTTTCACCTCTGCTATACGAAATAACTCAGTGGTCCAATTTGTAAAGTAACTTTTGTCAAAAATAGCTTTATGTTTACTTATTCTAACAATATTGCCAACTTTAAATTTTCCTTTGTCAGCTATTTTTATATGAGAGTAAACAGTATTTAATAGATATTGCTCTTTACTTTTTGTGACCTCGACAGGTTTCATATTTATTGTTCGATGTTTCGTTTCATTGTAAGCTTTTGTAATTTTCGACAAATCATCATACCACTTATATTTTCCCAGTAAACTGAAATGCTTATACATTTTTTCTTTTAATGTACGAATAACTCGTTCGGCAATTGATGCTTTCATTGTGCTAAAGGTTGAATAATGATTTATTCCATTCTTTTTCATAAGTTGAGTAAAGTTTTTATTATAAAACTCTTTACCTTGATCGGTTTGTAAATTTAAAGGCTTTCTGCCGGTCATTAGAATTTCTTCCATCACTTTTGTAACTTCTAGACCAGTTTTATCTTTTAGCGGTTTTGTCCATACATATTTGGAAAAGCAATCAATTACAACCAAAATGTATCGATGTCCTTTATTTTCTTTGGCGTACTGTTGGAATTCTGCTAAATCTGCTTGCCAAAGATCATCCAATCCTTTTATTATTGTTCTGCGACGTAGAAATTTCCTTCGAGCTGGCTTGTGAAGTTCGTTTACAATGTCTTTTTTTACGTTTGTCATTTCTATCAGAGTGTTGGTGTGTGTGCTATGATAGTTTACCAAATAATGATGCAAATTTATCGAAATGCCAGTTTTTATACAATTATAGAAGCCTCCCTGAGTTCTTCCTCGATACGCTGAATTTCATTGTTATGAGAGTTATTACCGGCCTGTTTCGAGGCAAGTAATAGACACAAGCGTGTGACGCTCTTTTGGGGAATGATGGGGTTAACTCGGGCGCCAGGCTTTTAAAGTGCGTCCGCACTATGGGGTTGAAGTTGTTAATACCCCAAAAGTCACGTACCTTGAATAAGGTGACTTACCAGGTCTCAGTGGAGATGAATTGTCCAGGGGTCAACACTGAAATTATTTAAAGGGAACGGGTCTTGAGCGCGAGCTCAAGAAAAGGCAAAAATACAAATTAAATATTTATTCTCGCAGCATCAACAATTCAAAATGAATACACAATTGTAAAAGTAATAAGAATTTACATCATGCCAAAAATTAACAGAAGGGGACGAAGCGAGGAGGGTCGGGGTGTTCAAAAAGAGGTAATTAATGCGGGGCCAGGGGGAAGCAAACCACTTTAACTTAGCGGGAAATAAAAGCAAGCGCGACACCGGAGACACCTGGTGTTGAAGGTACGGAGAACGATTCTGGAACACCCGGTATGAAAAGCTGGTGGACTTGAAAATGCAAATTATTATGCTAATGCGCAGACGGAACAATACGGGTGCGATTGAGCGCCGAATTAAAGGGCAGCGTGAAACAAAAGAACGGGGACGAGTATTAGGCAGAACTCTACGCTGAATGAAGGGGCAACGAAAGAAATAACGGGGCCGATTAGCGGGCGGGAATTGAACCAGAGACAGCAAAACGACGCGTTTGCACTTCGGGGAGCGGGCCGCGAATAAGCTACGGGCAAAATGTTTCTATAATCGGACGGCAAGCATCGATATAAACAGCTTTGATCAAGCGGGAATTCAAATAAAAACTCAGTACTTACAATGTAGCAGCACGCGGCTAATGGCTGACGGCAAAAATTGGACGGGTACAACCTTACTATTACACGGCCGGATAACTTGTGCCTTCCTCTTGCGCGAATCCCAAAAATTCCCAAAACGCGCTTGACGTCACGGCCGACGGGAACCGAGCAAATTCGACCGGACTTACCTCTGGGAGAAAAAGTCAGAACAGGAACCAAACATAAAACGCTTCGTTACAAGCGTTCTACCAGTTCATTTGGATCGTCCCAATAAACATATTCCAATGGTTTTTGTGTTAATTTCATAAAACCTGTTCCAGTTCTATTTCTTATCGATCTGGTTAATGGACCGCTGTAAGTACGAAATGGGTTTGGAAGAGCAGGTTCAGCAAATATGGGTTTTATTATTTGCTGATATTTAAATGATTTAGATCCTTTTATCTGTTGAAGTGGATCGTTATCTCTTCTCAGCGCCGCGGTCCTTTGTAGTAAATCTTTATATTGTGCTTTGTCATCATCATTAAATCCTTCAGGATCTTTTTTAAATATAAGTTCATAAAGTCCCCGAGTGCCCTTATATTGTTTATTATCGACAATCAGATCGGGTCCTTTCAACTGAACAACTGATTTACCAAGTTTCCACTGTTCGATATTAGGATTATATACTATGCCATAAGTAGTATCAAACCTATCTTCTTTATCTTTGAACAAACCTTCAATGTATTCTCTAGGAAGGGGATCATATTGGTCTAAATAGTTATCGTAAACTACTGGATAAATATCATCAATAAATGATTGATAATATGGTCTCTCTTCTATGAAAACATTATCGTCTTCATTTACATTTGAACCTTCTGCTTCATGTCCTTCATCAAGTTCCATCAAATTATCAGCTACATCATGTAGCTTAAGTGATTTTACGGGAGCTTTGTATTTATAAGCAGCCTTTCTTTTATAACTTGAAGTCCTTACTTTATTTTCTTCAACTTGCTGCTCACTAAGATTTTCCTCTTTCGGTCCGTCTGTCGGTTCTTCTTTCGGTTCAGCTTTAAGAGAAAGTTTGTCTGACTGATGTAACATTTTTTTTAATGGCTCTAAAATTGGTTTATAAGATCGAGCCAGTTGCTCTTCTGCATCAGATCGTCCTAATTTTAAGACAAGAGCTTTTTTTCTTATAATATTTTTAATGTCTATTATTCGTCGCTTAACATCCGTACTCATCTTGTTTACACCGAGTAGGTTATTGTTCAAAGGATAAGACTATACTAATCACTTAAGATTATTTTTAACATATTTATAGATTTTCGTTTCCAACAAAGGAACAGCTTTCATCAAGTCAGGAACAGCTTTTATCAGGTCAGGAACAGCTTTCATCAGGTCAGGAACAGCTTTTATCAGGTCAGAAACAGCTTTCATCAGGTCAGGAACAGCTTTTATCAGGTCAGGAACAGCTCTCATCAGGTCAGGAACAGCTTTTATCAGGTCAGGAACAGCTTTTATCAGGTCAGGAACAGCTTTTATCAGCTTATTAATTGTTTTATAGGTTATGTTATGTTTTTAAAACAAAAAAATTGTCTAAATATTTCCTATATCAACCACCGTAAATGTCACTTTCTTTATCAATTACAAGAAAACCAAATTTTTCACACCAACATTGTGAGCATAATTGTTTAAATTGTTCAAACTTCATGTCACTACCAACATGATCATCATAAATATGCCTTAAGTTAGTATCGTCTTGTCTAAACAAAATTATAAAGTTGGTATTATCTCTTACAAGCTGCTTGGGGATGTAGCTATACGTTTGACATAGGTAAAAGGAATCCACATCTTTGTGGCGTCCCATAGCAAAATATTCTCTAATCTTCGCCTGCTTATCACAAGCCACATCATCAAAGATAAAAACTGAATTTTGTTTAGCAATATTTGGACTTATAATTTCTGTATTCTCTTTGTATGGGTAAAACCCAATTTCAGGTAATGCATGCATAATTTTTTCTAAGAACTGATACTTTGGTTGATATAGTGACTTGGAATAAACATACAAATTATTAAATTTTAAACCGTTGGGTTCAAACAGTAAACTTACCATCACATTTGTTTTGCCGCAGTTTGATGGGCCACATATAATTCCTCTAATTGAATTTGGTAGTAAGGCGCCATGTTTTTTCTCAGTAGTCTTTATTTCAAAGTACTTGTCCAAGTTTAATATTGACAGGGATCGTTCCTGTTTGACAGTCTTCATTGTAATAAAACGGATTGCAGATCCGACACCTATATATATAGCGACCGTAAGGACAAACGTTTAAATGTCATCGTACAGCGGAAGAGGCATCATCAACTCTATGATAAATAAATTACCTATAGAGTTGCACAGTTGCACATATTTAGAGAGAGGAGATTTGGGGATTAATCCATTGGACGCGGCTTGCAAACAGCACGACATATCCTATTCGAGGAATAAAGATTTGAGTGAACATCACAAAGCAGACAAACAGTTGGAAATTGCGGCTTGGGACAGATTTAAATCAAGAGACGCAAAGATTGGTGAAAAGACAAACGCTTTAGCGATAGCCACAACAATGAAAATTAAGAGGAAATTGGGTATGGGTGTTAAACCGAAAACAACATCCCTTAGAAATGGGGTTTTTATAAAAGCAAAACAATCAATAAAAGGTCTACGAAACCTCAAAAATAACCCAAATAAAGTATTACTTAAGGAGGGGGCCAATATTGCATTAGCTGCTGCTAAAGTTGCTGGTGGTAAAAAGCAGATTAAAACTCCGAGAGTTATACCCGTTCCTAAAACTGGTGGAATCTTACCACTTATACCCATATTTGCTGGACTTAGTGCATTGGGAGCGTTGACAGGTGGCGCTGCTGGTGTGGCGAAAACGGTTTTGGATACTCAAAAAGCACAGAAAAATTTAGAAGAGGCACAGCGTCACAATCAGACAATGGAAGCGATTGCTTTGGGAAAAAGCGGTAATGGTCTATTTCTAAAACCCTACCGCCGTGGGTTGGGCTTATATTTAAAAAATCAAAAAAACTAATAAAGACGCTTCCCAGACGAGCCCTCACGTCCATCGACATTCTTGAATTCGCTCACCACATAAAACATTTTAGAGGAGTATTTATGCGTGATACGCTACCAAGAAGACCCCTCAGAAATGAATGTGGTATTGTTAATTTAGACTCAGTCGAAGGACCCGGTACTCACTGGGTTGCGTACAGAAAACAAGGTAATCAAGTGAAATACTTCGATAGTTTTGGCAACTTACCCCCACCAAAGGAAATTTTGAAATATTTTAATGGTGATGAGATAGTCTATAACCACGAGAGACATCAAACGTTTGGTACATGGAATTGCGGTCATCTGTGCTTGGAATTTTTGCTATAAATAGGAGGGACTTAAGCAAGAAACTTCAGTCATGTCTACGACTTTTACTCTGAAAGGATATTCATCCGTGTTAAGCGAAACCTACTGTCCAACAATCGACTTAAACCCAGTATCTGAATATCAATTAGGACTTCGAGGAATTTACACCTATAATACCATACCCAACATCGAAGAGGGCAGCAATAAGATTTATTTTGGAACATCTTCGATAACGATTCCTTCAGGGTCGTATGAAATTAAAGATATTGAAAAGTATTTGCAAAAAGAGCTAGTTTTACTTGCAAGCAGTGAAGGCATAAAAAATAAACAATCTGACGAAATTATCAGTTTAAAGCCCAACCATAATACTCTTAAGTGTGAACTGTTTAGTATATACGATATTGATTTTAAACCAAAAGACTCGCTCGGAAAATTATTGGGTTTTTCTGGTAAAGATTTGTTAAAAGCGGGGAAAGTCCATTCTTCAGACCAGCCAGTACAAATAAATAAAGTATCGCTCATTAGAGTGGAGTGTAATATTGTTACAGGAGCTTATTACAATAATAAATTAACACATATATTATTTGAATTCCCGCCTGCAGTTGATCCAGGCTATGCTTTAAATATTGAACCGAGCAATATTCTTTACGTTCCAGTAAACACTAAAACTATTAGTAATATTACAATTAGAATTTTAGATCAGGACGATTGTCTTGTAAATTTTAGAAACGAACAAATAATTGTTAGAGCTGAGTTGCAAAAAATCGCCTAAGTATGGGGATTGATTTTACCGAGTCAGAGGAAGGGTATAAAAGGCCAAGCAACGGAAGGTCCCCATTCATTAAGAAGAAGCATATCAAGGCGTTAACAACTAAAAGTGTTAATCTCCTTAAAGCTCACGGCTATCATGTCAAAACTACAAATATTTAAGGATATTGTCTACGATGAATCGATCATCAAAGAAGAATATCATACTTATCTGCCGAGAACACAAAATTTTGGAAATAATGATGAAATTAGAATATTCATACAAAACCAGGATTTATATACTTTACCCAGCGAAAGTTATATTCACATCGAGGGAAACATTATCAAACCAACAGTTGGAGCCGGAGAAACTTTGGAATTTAAATTAATCAACAATGCATATATGTTTTTATTCGAAGAAATTCGATATGAACTTAATGGTGTGGAGATTGAAAAAATAAGGGACCCAGGTATTACGTCTACAATGAAGGGATATGTATCGCTTGGAGAGAGAGAATCAAAAGAATTAAATATCGCAGGATGGTGTCCAACTACTTCAAATTATTTCGGAGATAAAACCTATTTTTACGCATGCATTCCTCTGAAAATGATTATGGGATTCGCAGAAGATTATCGCAAAATTATTATAAATGCGAAACAAGAACTAATTCTAAATCGCTCAAGAACAGATTTAAATGCCTATAAAGGAACAGCGGGGCATAAGTTTCAAATCACTAAAGTTGAATGGCATATAGCTCATGTGTTGGTAATCGACGAATTAAAATTAGAAATGTTGAGTAAGCTTAGTGAAGACATTCCGATAAAAATACCTTTTCGCAAGTGGCAATTGATGGAACTTCCTGGTCTAAGAAAAACTAGAAAGGAGATTTGGAATGTAAAGACTTCGAATAACCTCGAAAGACCACGGTATATTATAGTTGGTTTCCATAATAACAAAAAAGATGTTGCGAATAAAGACTCCTCCCAATTTGATCACGTGAACATTGAAAATATTAAGGTTTACCTTAACTCCGATTGCTATCCCTACGACAACATGAATTTAAATATTTTATTGGACAATTATGCAGTTGCCTACTATAACTATAGTCAATTTCAATCAAGTTATTATGGAAGAAAGATAAATGAGCCACTCTTTGACTACATCAAGTACAAGGGACACATGCTTCATGTTTTTGATTGTTCAAAACAAAACGAGAGCATAAAAACATCATCAGTTGATCTAAAAATTGAAATGGAAGCAATAGTTGCATTTAGTGAAGATATAACAGCCTACTGTCTTATCATTAGTGATGCTGTAGTGGAATACACGCCTCTTTCGGGAATAGTACGCAATCTTGTAAATTAGTTATTTTTCCATGTAATAAATATGTACATTTTATTTAAATAAATTTTTAATTGTATTTTCACTGTTTTCCTATAAAATCACTGCCTCTTATTCTAGTTGCATACATAATATGGGATGAATTCATCTCTCCCTATAAATATAGGTTGCACTAACTTAGTACAATCATTTACAAAATGTCAATCAGCAAGTTTGGTTCTTCAAAAATATCTAAACGGGGTTTCCGAGGACCTCCAGGTATCGGCTTCCAATTGGCTGAAGACGGACAAAACTTTGATATTGAAAGAAAACGTCTTACTAATATCGGCGATCCTTTGAATAGTCTAGACGCCTCCAGTAAGGCTTATGTTGATGAGAAAGTAGATAAGCTCTCCACTGATAATAAGACATACGTCGATGATAACATAAATCAGTGGGCAATATCTTTTAAGAAGTACGTCGATTCTAAGATTTCTGATTTAGCAATCGATGTCTCTAAAACTCTGAAGGATAATTTTGGTTTTTACTCCCAAAAAATCACTCATTTGGAAGAAGAATTTAATAAGCAACATAGTCGTGATGCAGACACTCAAGGAACAAGTAGTTTGGGAGCTTCCACGAAGAACTTGTAAACGTCGTTGTACAAACCTACTTCAATGTATTATTAATTGCCTACATAGCGTATAATTTTTTATATTTTGTTATTATTTAAACAAATATTATGAGTTAATATAAATTGTATAAAATATATACTTGTTTCTTTTATAAACATCCTTCACTTTTACCTCAAAGGTGTCTTATCACAAGCGCTCTTAACAAAGACCATTAATTCACACAGGCAAAATACAGCTGCAGACATCGGATGACTCATATCAGTTTATTACGCGAAAAGCAGACCTACCACAATGCTTATCAATACTTTCAGCGTCGCATAATTGTAAACAATTAAAAAATATTATACAAGACCACGCAAAACTTGTTCAAACATGTAGGAAACAGAATGCTGCAGGTTCGTGTAAACCGAAACTCTTATCACCTCTTATCTAATTTTTACACAATATTCACTTGATTTGGACAAAACCGCAAAAACAAGATGACCGTTTTCAACATCGAAAAACTTACTAAAAACCACAAGATGAGACTCTTATCAACCCAAGGACACCACGTGTCAGTCTGCAGACAAAACCACAAGTTCCACGAGCAGACATCGCACACCCAACCTTATCTACCCAAGGTCATACATACTCGCACAATTCGACGACTATCCCCCAAGGTCACGGAAAAATAAGTGTAGAACCCCCATAGCTACTACTACTGGGACTTTTTGAAGGTAAATTTTGCTTAAGCCTGGAAGCTGTAAGCGCTCCTGCACAGAGAGTGGGGGGGGGGGGGTGTACCTTAGTGGATTAGTGCCCAATACAGTCCCAAATTCATGTGAATGATTTTTACTATCAAAATATTGAAATCTGAGTGCAAATAATCAGTTATCGCTATTTGCGATTCCTATGACGTCACGAAAGGAGGATTGGTCTTAAATGGTTCCAACAAAATGGAGCAGGCCTACATAATTCTCTCATTGTAAGAGATTATTTAAATGAAAGATTTCCCAATTCGTGGATTGGCACTTTCTGCCCTGTTCGTTGGCCTCCGCGATCACCATGCCTTACACCTTTGGACTACTTTCTTTAGGTTACGGTAAAGGATAGAATTTATGCATCCCCAACGGAAAATTTAGAACATCTTCGCCAGAAAATCGAAAAAGCATTTGCCTCCATTCCAAAACAGAATATCCGATTAGCAGTAACTGAAGTAAACCGTACCATTAATTATGGGAAATTTTAATTTAGATGTGAGTAAATCAACATATTACACTAACAAGCTAAAAGAGATAAATGAATAAGGCATGATTAAAATTGTTAAACACTATGCAAGGGTCACAGAAAAGAGTAAAACAATAATAGATCTGGTAATAACAACCCCGCTAGTTGACAAAAAACATCAGGTTAACTTAAAACTAAAAATAAGTGATCATAATATTATCTCAATGATTTTTAACAAAGAAGAAACTGAGCAAGTGGTACAAATTAGAAGAAGCATGAAAGAGTATAATAGGGATACACTGCATGGAATAATAATGGAATTAACATGGATAGATAATATATGTATATGATGTTAATGTATTGACTGAAAATCTAATAAATCCACTAAAGAATATTGTAGAATATATGTCCTATAAAAATAACACGTAAGAAAATAAAACACACAAATTGTAAATGGTTTAACTCAGAAATACAGACAAAAATGAAATTAAGAGATGAAAAGTGGCTATGATTACAAAAAACCAGGAGACTTTGAATCAGTTTAAGAATATAAGAAATGAAGTAGTAACATTAATAAGAGAGACAAAACGTAAATATTATTATAGTATAATTGATGAGAACAGATATGACAACAAGCAAATGTGGAAAAGTTTAAAGACGATACCACCTAATAGCAAGAAAAATTAAAGCACAAATAGTATAAAATTTACCGATATAGAAGAAACAGATGACAAAGTGATTGCGTGTCAATTTAATAAATATTTTAAGAATAGCATACAAGATATATTGGGAAACATTAAGATAAATATAAACGAGAATAAAGTACTTGAAACAGTTAAAAACTACGGGAAGTTTGAAAAATTTCAGAAAGTGGAAATAAAGGAGCTAAGAAAATTACTACAGGACTTTCCGCAGAAAATGGGAACTGAGGAGGGTATTTCATCAACAATATTGAAAGACAGCTTTAAGATATTAGGAGCACAATTCTTAGAATTAATAAACACCTCAATGGAAAAACATAGATTCCCTGAAGGATGGAAAACTTCCACTAAAATTCCTGTAAAAAAAGTAAAAAACTCAAATTTATGCAGTGACTTCCGACCAATAAACATGGTGCTGCAATTTGAAAACCTACTTGAAATGGTTGTAAAAAACCAACTCTTACAGTACTGTGATAATACAAACCTTCTAGTCAAAAATTAATCCGGCTTTAGGAAAAACCACTCGTGTGAAAGTGTATTAATGGACATTGTTGACAACTGGGGAAAACATATGGACCGGGGTGAATATGTAATAATAGTTTTCCTAGATTTCAAATGTGCTTTTGAAACTGTAAATCGAGATATTCTGATTAAGAAACTACATAAAATTGGCTAAGTGATGTTTTACTAAATTGGCTTAAGTCATATTTAAGAAAAAGAAAACAAAAAGTGAAATTTAAAAATGATCAGAAGAAATAAATACAGAAGAAGGGGTGCCACAAGAAACAGTTCTAGAGCCAATTTTGTTTATTCTATATATAAATGACATTGTAGAATGTATCAAAAACTGTAAAGTGCAACTGTTCGCAGACGACACTATGATATACATCACGCGAACGGATATCATATAAATGATTGAACTATTAAATCATGATCTCATGAAATTATATGAATAGTTAGGCAATAATAAATTGGTGTTAAATGTACAAAAGACACAAGCAATATTAATATGTAATAAAACAAAAAAGTATAACAGATATAAGTAATAAAATTTTGATAAATGTTCAGCATATAAACGTGTCAAATATAGTTAAATATTTGGGGGCTGTAATTGACGAAAATTTAGGCTTCTCTGAACATGCTCAATTATTTAGAAATAAAATTGCGAAAAAAATATTTTTGCTGGGTTGAATAGGAAGATTTGTAAGTACTAACACACTAATAACAATTTACAAATCAATAATTATGCCTCATAGAATATTGCTCATCAATATTATTTGCGTTGCCGGAAATACATCTAAAAAAATTACAGATACTGCAAAATAAAGCAATGCGTACCATATTAAAAGTAAATAAGTACACACCTATAAAATTAAAGTTAAGCACACTTAACTTTATGAATATTAAACAAACAATTGTATTTAAAATACTCGTATTTATATTTAATATAAGACAAGAAAAAAGTCCAGTATATATTTATAAAACAACTAATATGTCAATTGCGGTACTAACAAAGGGATTAATTTATTATAATGAACTACCGGAGAGTATGAAAATACTAAAGATGTATATGTTTGTAGGTTATGTTGTTTGTTTACCTTGTTTATAATTACTCTTTGTTTTAAAATCGTTCCTTAAATCATTTATAAATTCATTTTAACAGATTTGTTTAGTGTTTATACTAGTGTTAGTGTGGGTGTAGTTTTTGTGCGTGCGAAGAAGTTCATTTTGCTCTGCTCTATCTTGCAGAGGCTTAACCTATCTTTTGCACTTTTTTTGGTGTTATCGATCCTTCTTATTTTCCTTTATTCTGTGGCTCTGTCTACTCTGTATTTGTTTCTAATTAAGTCACCTTGATGAGCCCCTTGGTGTGAAAATTGTGGCCTTGTTTTTTTTATGTTTTTTATGTTTACTTATTCTAACCTAACCTACATATTATTTTCTTATCTTTCCTTCGATCCCCAAGGATGTCCTCTTGCTCTAAATATCACGCCTTAAAGGACAAGAAGGAAAAACAATTTTTGTTTAAATGTGATGTATGTAGATCCATTCTCTGTCAGAAATGCTCCAATTTGTCTGCATCAGAAGCTCGTGCTGTGGCTATGAAGGATAGGATCATCATTTACAACTGTGTTGAGTGTCTTTCCAGTACGCCTCTCACTTCATCCCTTCTCGATGATCTTTTGGTGAAATTGGACTCTTTAATCGAGCCCAAGCTTGCTCCCCTCCATGTTAAAATTCAAGAATTTGTTAATTTAATTACCTCTCAGGACGTTAAACCTGATCTTCGTGAGCTAAGTAATAGCATTACTGTTCTAAAGGACATTAATATCGATCTGATTAAATTAGTATATATCGGTCCCATTTCCAATAGCAGTGTCTCAACTGATTTGTCAACCTACATCACTGCTCATCCTTGGCTGAGCAGGGTATCACCAAGGAAATAGCAGGCCCAAACTCCGGTATTTCTGTCACTTCTAACTTATCCATTGGTTCTAATAGTGAGCCCCCCTAGTTGAGAATATCCATAGGAAGGGGAAATCTACATCTCAGAGCAGCTCTAACTCTAATCGCAAGGACACAACAGTTCCCAAGATAAATTTTGTCCAGAATAACTCATCTGAGGCTGGTTTGAATGGCTCCCCGAGTTCCCATGTTGATGGGATACTGTCTGGTATGGAATTTAAGAGGCGGTGGATTCATATCGATAGAGTTCGACCGGGTACATCCAGTGACGTCTTGTGGGATTTTTTCAAGAAAAATCTGTCAATCTCAAATATCAAATGTATACCTCATACTAATAATGAGGAAAGATGTTCTTTTAAAGTGGGAGTTAAAGAGCTGACTCTGTTCTCAATTTTGATACTTGGCCAGCAAATATTCGTGAAAAGAATTTATCTTTTCTCGATCTAAGACTGGGAGAGATGATCGCGTCCGAAATTCTAGGACAAATTTTCCCCAGGACAAACTGTCAGCCCCTCTAACCTAACGAATCCACTTTGAACCGCATAGCCTCCTGTGATCTGTCCCAAGGAAATTTTATTTCTAACATAAATGGAAGGATTCTGGATTTGGTTTTTACTGACTTAGACGTTTCCATATGCCCTATTGATGGCCTAGTTCCCATCGATAGTTACCATCCTGCGCTCCTGATATCATGTCATCTAAATCCCTTCTTCCTTGAACCAGGGGAGGAAATGTTAGATTAAAATTTTTTTGCTACCGACTTTGTACAACTTAATATTTTCTTCGATCAAATGGATTGGGCTACTGTCTTGGATCATGTCAATATTGACGAGACTGTTGACTCGTTCTACAACCTGGTTTGGTTAGGAATAGAATTATTTACCCCTAAATCTTTGAAGGGTGGTGGCAGGAATTACTCCTATCCATCTTGGGTCAGTAAAAGATCTAAAGATTTGATCAAATCAAAGAAGATAGCCCATGCTACCTTCAAGAAGAGCAGTCTGGCCTACGATTACGAAACCTTTTCTAATATTAGGGCGTTGAGTAAATCATCTATCTCAGAAGACCACATCAACTTTATACACGATTCTGAAGATAAAATCATTAAAGACCCTAAATCATTTTGGAACTATGTGAAGAACCTTTACCCCAACAAGTGTTCGATTCCTTCTACCGTGTTTAATGATGTAAACGTTTCTGCTATGTAACGGTTCAAAATTTGAGTGTCCAGTTTTCGGATGTTTGGGCAACCAAGCGGGCGTCACAACGTTGTGTTGGTGGCCCATTCTTCGCTTTTCGCATTCCCTGATATGAGTCCCAAAAGGAAAAAAAAATAGAATTGTGGCCGTTTAAGGTAATTGTTGTACTCACTTGCCCTAGAGGTTAATTCTTCCGTTCGCGTTCTTTGTGGATTCCTTGTGGAATTTTTGTGTCTTGTAACTTTCGTCCTGTTTTGTTATTTTTATTCCTGTCTCTATGCGTCACGGTTGTCCTGGTTAGTATTTCGCACGATCGTTGGTCATTGTTGAATAAGGACTACACTCACTATTTTGGTTTTTCAAATGGTTTGTTTACGTTTGAGTGATACCAGCAGCCGTCTGGATGGTGCTGCCCTGATGAAATTTTCTGGGAAATTTGGAAATTATTACAACATCTTTTGAAACGGCCACTTTTGATTCGAACCCGATCTCGTGAAGTATTAATCTTCAATAGTGTCTTCGGTGTTCCTAGCTTCCGACTTTTGTGGTCTTTGCGAAATAAATTAATTGTGTCCTATTGAATTATTGAATTGGGGAACAATACAGTATATTTACTGGATCTGCGATTTACTGCGTTGTTGGTGCAGACGGCTTGGCCGGATCTTGGAAAAGTCGCGCGGCGGGGGCAAGCCATATTTAATTACTTGAAGGTAAATTTATTTTGGAGTTCGGCGGTTGATCGAGACCTATTACATTAGTGGTGAGTTTTGGAATTCTGGTCCACTTGTTGAGTATAATTTTGGGTTCTTCTTGAAATTATAGGTCCTTTAATTGTGGATTTCGTTCTGTTGTCGTGGATGAGTCCAAGGCGTGAACTTGCCATTTTGTTTTTTTTTGAAGGCGAGTTAAATCGAATTAACGAACAATTTTATTTAAGGCCAATTACATATCTGGTAAGTCTTCAAGTTTCTTGGTTCGCAAGGAGTTGGAATTATCGTCATAATTTTAGGCCTTTTGTAACCGGGGCTTGAAAACCTTGGTTGTGGACGAATTATTGGCGTCCTCCTTGGATAACAGGAGTATTGCTGCATTCCTGAAACTCGAGTTGGTTCCTGATATCTGGAGTATTGGGTACTTGTGTTTGGGGTTATTGTTTAATTTTGGACCCAGGAGTTAAAAGTTTTATGTCAATTCATCCGACGCTGGAGTTTAAAAGGTCAGGTGTCCTTCCATCTTTATTTTAGTCACTGTTTTTTTTTTATTTAACAATATTTTTAAAAGTTTCATTATTACCATTTTGCTATATTTAACCTTAAACATAGCAGCGCAGTAATTAATTTACACTTAGTATTGTTTTTTTTTATAACCGTACGAAATAGTAAAACTGGTTTTTGCGAATAATTGACATAAGATTAGATATAGTAGAGTAATTAAATGTTTTTTTTAATTTTTATTCGACATGCTTGGGTTGATTGCGTTCTCACAAGCCCACTTATACATATATATATATATATATACTTTTTTTTTGCATAACAATTTAGACATTTTAGTTCTAATTAATTTTAAATCACCATCGATATATCTATATATATATATATTATGTTTATTTTTTTTATTAGTACATATTACAACATTTGCAACCACCATTATACTATTTTTTTTTCTTTTTATACTTGCTTTTTAGTTCAATATACATACAGTTTAACTGATCAACTTTATTTGTGGTCTTTTAATTTAATTGAGGTTGCCTTCGAGTCGTCAACAAACTTTAGGATCGTTCATCGGAGTCGCTGTCAAGGGTTTGTTTTTTTTGTAGTTGCTGTACGGACAACAGAATTCGTGTTTGGTCTGTTGCCCAGATTTATTACAACATAGTAGGTTGGTCATACAATTTCAGGCACGTGGCGCCCAATATCAATTTTATTATTTTATTTACCCCACCCATCTCCTCTGAGTTTATCATTAGGGGTTGGTAGACCAACAAATTGTGCCAACGGATTTTAGTGCGTCGCATTTTTGGCGCCCAACGTGGGCCGCATATACAAACGAAACGTTTTAACATCTGTATTTATTGTAGAGGACCACTTTTGGTTGTAGGTGCGGGTGGGCGAAGATTTTTATTGAATTATTGGATCGGGTTAGTCAGAAGTTATTTTAGGATGGAGAGGAAGATGGATATTAATCGTTTGTCCCAGGAGGAGCTAACCTATGAGCTTGGCGTTCGTGGCCTTAAAGCTGATACGGTTAAAGAGATGAGAAAATCCCTTAGGCAGTTGATGAAATTAGAGAAGGGCGGCTCGAGTATTTCTATTCCAGATTATCCATATACGTGGGAACAGGACCAGAAGGCACTGGAGGATAAAATTGTTGAGCTTAAGGAGTTAATGGAGGACTTTAATTCAGATTCTAAGTCGGCGTCGTATAAAAAGCTGCAGACCAAACTTAGCCATGCTTTGGGTAGGGCTGAAGCGATGTTGCACCCGGACGCTAAAGCCAAGGCTGAAAGAGCTAGGATTATACAAACAATCGTTTGCTTGATGAGTGAACTGGATGAGAAGGTGAAGAAATTTGTTCTTAGCAACGTGCCAGATGAGCCTCTCCTTGGCAGTATTCTTATGGAGAACGAAGACGATGAGATAGATATACCCGGCGCTGCAAGTAATCCGCTGGCACCATCTACCTTTCTTAATGCTGGTGCTAATACAGGGTCGAAATCCATTCCAGTTATGAAGTGGGGACTTAAGTTCAGTGGGGACTGCTCCAAGGTATCATTGAATTCCTTCTTACAGCAGGTGGAAGAGTTATGTGTAGCTCGTAATATATCGAGGGCCCAGTTATTTTGTTCGGCAAGAGACTTGTACGAAGGCCAGGCGTTGCTTTGGTATCGGTCTAGGCATCCTCAGGCCACCGATTGGGACTTTGTTGGTTAGGTTACTTAGGGAGGAATATTTACCCAGCGATTATGATGAACGACTATTTGAGGAGATTAAACGTAGGACACAAGACCCGAAGGAGACAATGGGTGCTTATTTGGTTGTCATGGATACTTTGTTTTCGAGAATGATTAGGAAGTTATCGGAGTCTGTTAGGCTAAGGATTTTGTTAAGAAACATAGCCCCATTTTATCAACTGCAACTTGTAGTTCGGGAAATGGATCTGCCAGGCGTAAAGCGGTTGCGTTACGTCTAGCACTCCTACCTTAGCAACCACTTCTATCTTGGAATTTATTATTTCACATGCATAATATGATGAACGTCCTTACCTTTCGGTCAAAATATTAGGATTTGAACTTTTGGGTTTGCTTGACTCAGGTGCTACTAGAACCATATTAGGGAGTTTAGGTTGGTCTCTAATAAAAGGCTGTGGTGCATTGCTGGATACATCAAATAAAATGCCGTGCGCAGTAGCGAATGGTAACGTTTGTCGGACGGATGGAGAGTTGTTTTTGCCAGTACAGTTGGAGGATAGAACGCGAGTCATCAATATATTAGTAGTCTCAGAGTTGCCTCATTGCCTTATTCTTGGTATCAGTTTTTGGAAATCAATGGGAATCGTACCAAATATGAAGACTGGTAGATGGAGATTTTTGTCGGATGCCGCGTCTTCGCTGGAGTTGGCGGATATTAGCTGTGCTGATAAAGACGGTGCCTTGGCGTCCAGGTTAACAACGAATCAAGAGGAGGAATTACAACGCCTCACCGATGCAAATTTTCAGGACGTAACTCGTGCTTTGGGGTGTACCACTAAGGTCTCCCATGTCATTCGTACCACGTCCGAACCAATTAAGCAAAGGTACTATCCTGTCTCCCCCTACTTGCAAAAGTTGAAGAAAATGCTCGAGTTGGGAGTTGTGGAACCATCCAACAGTGCGTGGTCGTCCCCAATATTAATGGTTAAAAAGAAGGATGGAACTTATAGGTTCTGCGTTGATTTTCGACGGTTGAACAAAGTCACGGATCGGGATGCCTATCCGCTACCATATGTCTCCAACACACTGGATAAGTTGCGTAATGCGAAGTACTTGTCTGCACTCGATGTCAAAACAGCGTATTGGCAAATTCCTCTGTCACCAGAATCGAAGCAATTCACAGCGTTCACGATACGAATCGCGGATTATATCAGTTCACCCGTATGCCCTTTGGTCTTCACAATGCTCCAGCGACATGGCAGCGATTCATTGATGGGGTTCTTGGTCCGTCTCTCGAACCGCACGTATTCGTGTACCTCGACGACGTAGTTGTGGTGACTTCGACTTTTGAAGAGCATATGCAGGTTCTTGGTGAGGTTTTTCTTCGTCATCGCGAAGCTGGTATAACTTTAAGCAGGGAGAAATGCAAATTCTGTGTTCGCGAGTTGAAATATTTAGGTTATGTTGTGAACGCCCACGGACTTGGTGTGGATCCAGAAAAAATTCAGGCGTTGATCAATATTAAATCCCCCACGAATGTATCTGAGGTCAGGAGTTTGGTGGGTTTGGCGTCGTGGTATAGGCGTTTTGTTCCTGGATTTTCAGATATGGTGGCACCAATTACTAACCTGCTTCGGAAAAAGGTAAAATTTATATGGAGTGAGGAATGTGAGGAGGCGTTTAGGAGTTTAAAGGAAGCTCTCATAACTGCGCCTATTTTAACTTTTCCCGATTTCGATGCTCTCTTTACGTTGCAGACTGACGCGTCTGGTTTTGGGCTTGGAGCGGTGTTGTCACAGACGATTGATGGGGAAGAAAAGGTGATATGTTACCTTAGTAGATCCCTCACGAAGGGCGAACGTAATTTCTCGACTACCGAACGAGAGTGCCTAGCGGTCCTGTGGGCAATTGAAAAATTGAGGCCATACTTGGAGGGCGTGCGTTTTGAAGTGGTCACAGACCATTATTCCCTAGTGTGGCTGCATAACCTGAAGGACCCATCAGGTCGGTTGGCAAGATGGGCAGTTAGACTGCAACAATATGATTATCAAATCACTCATCGCAAAGGAAAGGAACATGTAGTACCAGATGCATTGTCGAGGTCTGTACCGTTGGTTGATGAAGTTGCAGTAGATCAAGGAAGTGAGGATAAATGGTTTCGGAAGATGTTCAAGGAAATTGAAGGGAAAGCCAAGAGATACCCACATTGGCGGATTGAGGTTGGAAAATTATTTAAAAATGTAGGTCACGATAATTCTGAGGATCTGGAATATTGTTGGAAGGAGGTGGTGCCCAAGGAAAAACGAACTGACATTCTATATAGGCTTCATGATATTCCGACAGCCGGACACATGGGCGTTTACAAAACGGTTAACAGGATTGCTGCAAAACATTATTGGCCAAAGTTGAGGGCTGATGTTGCTGCATACGTGCGCAAATGTGTTGTCTGTCAACGGTGTAAGCCTCAACAGATTAAACCGGCAGGTCTAATGTTATCCCAGCCAGTCGTACACTAACAATGGCAAATGGTAAGCGCGGATCTTGCTGAACCACTTCCTCGGACTCCCAAGGAGTATACCTACATATTAGCAATCTCAGATAATTTTAGTAAATTTTCGTTATTTTTCCCATTTCGCAACGCCACGGCTGCAGCTGTTCTTTCCAAGTTAGAGGATGAAGTGTTCTTAATGTTTGGGGCGCCGAAACTTTTACTCGTAGATAATGGTTAGCAGTTCTCGGGGTTTGGTCTTCGGAAACTTTGCGATAAGTATGGGGTCAAGATCAGGTTCAATCCATACTATCACCTTCAAGCCAACCCAACCTAGAGGGTAAATAGGGTCCTCAAAACGATGCTTAAGTCTTACGTAGGAGAAGATCAGAGGACATGGGCAAAAGAACTTCCCACATTAAGTCCAAGGCGTGAACTCGCCATTTTGTTTTTTTTAAGGCGAGTTAAATCGAATTAACAAACAATTTTTATTTAAGGCCAATTACATATCTGGTAAGCCTTCAAGTTTCTTGGTTGGTAAGGAGTTAGAATTATCGTCATAATTTTAGGCCTTTTGTAACCGGGGCTTGAAAACCTTGGTTGTGGACGAATTATTGGCGTCCTCCTTGGATAACAGGAGTATTGCTGCATTCCTGAAACTCGAGTTGGTTCCTGATATCATACAGTTTAACTGTTCAACTTTATTTGTGGTCTTTTAATTTAATTGAGGTTGCCTTCGAGTCGTGAACAAACTTTAGGATTGTTCATCGGAGTCGCTGGGTCGGAGGGTTTGTTTTTTTTTGTAGTTGCTGTACGGACAACAGAATTCGTGTTTGGTCTATTGCCCGGATTTATTACAACATAGTAGGTTGGTCATACCATTTCAGGCACGTGGCGCCCAATATCAATTTTATTATTTTATTTACCCCACCCCTCTCCTCTGAGTTTGTCATTAGGTGTTGGTAGACCAACAAATTGTGCCAACGGATTTTAGTGCGTCGCAGCTAATACACCTCTTGACATTAGCAACATGTTTCTCGGGAATTTTAAATCTTATTAATCTGATAACGCGGCCTACCCGGCCAGCAATGACTTTATGTTGAACCTGGATGGTGTTTTTGTCAACAATGTACCTATCGATCATCCGGAGGTTGCGGATGAACTATCTCGTCTTCCTGATAAGTTGAAAGCTGGCCTAGATGGTATTTCAGCCATTTTACTTCGAAGATATTCCTCTTCTCTTTGTGATCCCATAACGTCTTTATTTCGTCTTTCACTTCGGGAAAGTACTTTTCCCTCTTGGTGGAAACGATCCTTTATTATGCCTATTTATAAGTCTGGAGACAAAGCTTATATCAAAAACTATCGTCCAATAAGTATAATCTCACATATTCCTAAACTCCTTGACAAGTTCGTTAGTCGGTTAGTCTCAACTGTATTTCAAGATGTCATCATTTCTGAGCAACATGGTTTCACCAAAGGAAGAAGTACTGAGACAAATTTGTTCGTCTATGTTAATGACTTACTGTGCGGTCTGGAAAGTGGTTATGAAGTGGCAAGTGTTTATACGGACTTTAGCAAAGCGTTCGATCGTGTTTATCACGACCTGTTGCTAATTAAACTTAAGTCAGTCGGCATTGGTGAGTCTTTACTATCCTGCTTAAAGTCTTATCTTATTGATAGATCCCAATGCGTGAGACTTAACTCTGTTTTGTCCGATACTATGCCGGTTCCTAGTGGTGTTCCACAGGGTTCACATTTGGGCCCTATTTTGTTTCTGTTGTTTATCAACGACATTAAACATGTAATTGAGTTTTCAAAATTTCTATTATTTGCGGACGATCTGAAGATCTACATGGCCATAAAGTCAGACATTGACCTAGTACATTTTCAACTCGACCTTGACGCCTTTTGTTCTTGGTGTGCTTCTAACGGTATATCCCTTAATGTTTCAAAATGTAAAAATATAGTTTTCAGTCGTAAGCACAACTCAAATATTATTAATTTCTATTTGAACGATATTGTTATTGAAATGGTCTCTGTCATAAGTGATCTGGGGGTGATCCTCGATTCCAAGGTTTCTTTTAAGAATCACATAAATAAAATTACCAATAAGGCTAATCAAATGCTAGGATTTATAAAGAGATGTTTAGCTCACTTCTCTTCTGAAAGAGCACTTACAGTACGCTTATTAGATCGCATCTCGATTACTGTTGCATTATTTGGTCACCTGTATTTCATATATACAGCGTGCGTCTCGATTTATGAGACGATTCACGGCGTTTCAATTTTGCGCATACGCCTCTTTCGTAAAAATTATAATTTATTCTCCCACCAAGTTGCTTACAAAAACCCAATCCACCAATCCCGAGGCATTGCGCTCACAATTCAATTGTATCAAATGCAAATTTAAAAAATGCAAATACGATTGGTTTTTACGCGGCGCGGTGATAAGATGAATAAGCGCCGCGCCGCTCCAAGCGCATGAGAATCTCACTGTCTCATTTGCTTGACGCAGCAATGTATTTAAACTGGGTAAAAAGCTAAGATACGTACTCCTAATTTTCACATCAAAGATCTGTGTTTTTCGTCCGATTTTCAAAAAAAAAATTGCTTTGTAAAGGAGAATGTTCATTTTAACACCCTTTCTAATTTTATTTATTTATTGGTACGCTAACACCTTTAAAAAAAATTCCCAAAACGTTCAATTTATTGTACTGTTTTGCCGATTGTTGAGTCGCCGGCGTCAATTTTAAAAAATTGTAGCGCCGTCGGGGTTTAAAGGGAAGCAACGAAATTTGGCACTGTTAATTCGTACATCCTAAAGGTTAACCTGACAAATTTTCAAGTCTCCATGGCTACGGGAAGATCCACGTCACCTGGATAAACAAGATGTACTTTAAAATCGTCTTTAAAAATGTGTCATATTTTAAAGCGTTTTGTTAAAATTAACCCCTAATATTGCAACTCGATTTACGACAAAAACTCATTTTGATGTCTCCTTTCGTTTTTGAGATATGACTGAAAAATCCTCCGTTTTTACAAAATTATTAATATCTCTAAAAGTATCTGATTTCAAAAACCGATTGCCGAGACAAATTTCAAAGTCCTGATCTTAAATAATTCGATTGATTTCAAGATCAACCCCGCAAATAAACGATAATGATGTTGGAAATTTAAAACTTCACAAAAACATTTCAGAATTCCTTACTTTTTTGTCTCTAAACCCTTCCAAAGTGGTTAAGCTAAACTAAATTAGTACTTATGACAAAAATAAAAATTTTCTCGACCCGTATTAAAAATGAATCAGGGTACTACCAAACTTCCAAAAAAGGAGAACATTATTATGATCGTTTTACAAAAGTTAACTATTTTTATAATATTTTTTTCAATTCCACCATATTAGAAGATTACCCACATTACCAAAATTGTTTGTGAAGTTTTAAGTTACCAAAATCATCATTCATTTGCCAGCCGGATATTGACTTAATTCGGAAGACAAGGTCCTGAAAATTTTCTCAGCTATCGGTTTTGAATTTTGTCTCTACGTAATTTTAAAAGGAAGCCATATTTTCCAAAAAAAGAAGTAAAACTGGTGAATTAAATTTGTAAGAAAAAAATCACAAAATTTTGCTAAAATATTTATACCCAATACAATCTAGGAAGGCGCAATATATGACCAAAAATTATTTTTAAGGCAATTATGTAGAAAAAATTATGACGTTTGGTCTATCGTACGTTCTAGTAGAAATAATACTTTTAGAGATATTAATTATTTTCTAAGAACGGAGTGTTTTCAGTCATAACTCATAAACGAAAAGAGATTTCAAAATGATTCTGTTTTTTTCTCGTAGAGAAGACCTTAAAACGTTACCTGGAAGGTTCAATACGTCATAGTCAAATCCAATATTGGAGGTTAATTTTATCAAAATGCTTTTACGAATAGCTAGTGCTAAATATCGTGACTTTCCAATAAATCCCGATTTTACTATTTTTTTTTATTTGAAGACGACTACAGAATTTTTAACTGTTAGCGTACTAGAAAAATTAGTAAGGGTGTCAAGATGAACATTTTCTATTCAAACGAAATTTGTTTTTTAATCGGACGAAAAAAACAGCTCTTATAGGTAAAAATTGGAAATACCCTTTAAAAAATTAACCGATAAATCCTTTGTATCCAGGCGCCAGTGCCTAATTTCGGCGCTGATGCATTTTTTAAAATTGACTCCGTCAGCGTCGACTCAACAATCGCTAAAATAGCACAAAATAAGGGCGTGTCTAGGATTTCATCTTGGAGAGGGCAAATTATTGATGAAAATTCAAAATTGGGCGATTTTGTCGGGATCCCGAAATTAAAAAAAACCTAGGTTACCCTAACATAATCTTAATATTTTATAATTTTGCAAACATATTCAGGATGTCTCGAAAATGGCACAAGAGCGTAGTACTTTGTTGGAGGCCCTTCCGCCTTCAGGGAGATCCTCAGAAAAATAATTAAAAGGTCCTCTTGACCAATTAAGATATGAGACAAAGTTGGGTATTCAACTTTTTTTGGTATGAATTATAAAACCCGCTAGTGGTTCTTAAAAGTTTGGGTTCTCTTTAGTCGTGAAGTAATAAATTAAATTTTAATCCTATTATTCACAATTTATTTTTTTAAATTGAAAATTGTGACGGGTAAATATTGTAGGTAATTTTAAATAAAAAAATTGATTTCCCAACGTTGTCTCATCAGATCTCGGTCATTTGGTTAAGAGGATTTTTTAAGCTATTTTTCGGAGAGCTCTGGCGTCATTTTTGAGACTTGGGACATCCTGTATTTTAAAAATTGTTAATTGAAAATATTTACAGTATATCTCAAAAAGAAGTGATGAGAAGAATATCGTAGAAAGTAGGCTGTACTTATCTACAAAAAAAAACAATTTTTTAATTTTCACAAAATAATTAATAGCTCTTAGCTCCAAAAGTATTATCTGTACCAGGACGGAATAAAAAGTAATTTTCGGTTGAATATTGTGTATTACTGACCGGATTAGTACAAAAAATGCAACTAACCAGTTTTAACAAAGTATAAAATCTTGCAATAGTTTGCATCAGTAATCATTCCCAAAAATTAAAAAACAATTTTTGAAAAAAAATTACCCCTGCCTTAAAAGAATCTTTAGAAATTTCGAATGATTTTAAGATTGACCTCGCAAATGAAAAATGAGGATTTTGGCAACTTAAAAATTTAAAAAAATTGTAGATAATGTAGGTACTAAATTTTGCGATTGTGTTAATGTGTATTTTTGAAAATTCATATTTTGCTTAATAATCAAACTTTTAAAAAATTAGTACAAAAGTTTTTGAAATATATTTTTGTCATAAGTACAAATTAATTCTCTTTAGTTTGACCACTTTGGAAGGGATTAGATACAAGAATTCTGAAATGTTTTTGTGAAGTTTTAAATTTCCAACATCATTATCGTTTATTTGCGGGGTTGATCTTGAAATCAATCGAATTATTTAAGAATTTTTTAAGATCAGGACTTTGAAATTTGTCTTGGCAATCGGTTTTTGAAATCAGATACTTTTAGAGATATTAATAATTTTGTAAAAACGGAGGATTTTTCAGTCATATCTCAAAAACGAAAGGAGACATCAAAATGAGTTTTTGTCGTAAATCGAGTGGCAATATTAGGGGTTAATTTTAACAAAACGCTTTAAAATATGACACATTTTTAAAGACGATTTGAAAGTACATCTTTATACAGGTGACTTTAAACCCCGACGGCGCTACAATTTTTTAAAATTGACGCCGGCGACTCAACAATCGGTAAAACAGTACAATAAATTGAACGTTTTGGGAATTTTTTTTAAAGGTGTTAGCGTACCCCTAAATAAATAAAATTAGGAAGGGTGTTAAAATGAACATTCTCCTTTACAAAGCAATTTTTTTTTTTGAAAATCGGACGAAAAACACAGATCTTTCATGTGAAAATTAGGAGTACGTATCTTAGCTTTTTACCCAGTTTAAATACATTGCTGCGTCAAGCAAATGAGACGGTGAGATTCTCATGCGCTGGAGCCGGCGCGCGGCGCTTATTCATCTTATCACCGCGTCGCGTAAACACCAATCGTATTTGCATTTTTTAAATTTGCATTTGATACAATTGAATTGTGAGCGCAATGCCTCGGGATTGGTGGATTTGGTTTTTGTAAGCAACTTGGTGGGACAATAAATTATAATTTTTATGAACGGGGCGTATGCGCAAAATTGAAACGCCGTGAATCGTCTCATAAATCGAGACGCACGCTGTATGTCAATCAACTTGAAGCCATTCAAAAACGCTTTGTAAAATTTTTATGTTTCAAATCAAGGGTATTGAAAGATAGTTCATTTTATAATTTTATCCTATCGTACTTTGGTTTATTACCCTTAAAATTACGCAGATCATATTTTTGTGCATGTTTTATTTTCAAAGTTCTCAAGGGTATAATCCTGTGTATGCCTATTTTAGGTCTTTTAAAATTTTATATTCCTCCCCGCACCTTGCGCCAGCACTTTTTATTTTTCATTGAGCACCATGCCACAATTTATGGTCAGAATTGTCCCCTTACCAAATGTTGCAGTGCCTTGAATGATGTTTGTGATGATATGGATGTTTTTCGTTGTTCCTATTTTTTGTTCAAAAAGGCTGTCATGAATCATCTTCATTCATATATGTATTTTTTTCTGTTTCATCTTCATAATCTTCAGTGCTTGTATATTTGTAAATATTTTTTTTGTAAATTTGTTTGTATATATATTTGTATATTTAATTGTGTGTATGTAAAGGCAAAGTCCGTTAATACATGAATTATTATATTATTATAAGTTTAAGGCGAATGTATATCAATTTGTGATTGAAACTATAAAGTGATATTAAAATTAAGAAAATTATATGTATAGTATGTAGTGAAATTGTAAAGAAGAGTTATTAAATTATGTATATATGTATATTTATATTATATTTGTATATTGGATAGCAAATTGCTAAATAAATGAACTATTATTATTATATTTTATATTTTTTATTCACATTTAGTTTTACGTTTTATAAGTTTTTTTTATTATTTTGTCAGACATTTTTACATTGTATGTAAATACTTAAATAAATACCAAATATTTTATTTATATCGACCGTGTTCTGACAAAATAGCGTAAGCAGCAAAAAATCGAAAAATGAGTTATTAGCATCATCAAAAATCCCCGTTTAAGCCTCACAATATTAGCATTTAGAATTATTAAAAAAATATGTAAGTGACATGTTTTCAATCGTACGTGTATTCAATTTCGAATATGGGCATTTAAAATTGGCGCTTACTTCGACTGCGTATTTTTACTTGAAATGCAAATGTAAGGTTTTTATTCTTATTTTGTAATAAACTATTAAATTTTGTGATCGCATTCTTTAATTATAATATTCGTTGTTCGTAATTTATTTTAAAATTTGTTATACTCTTATTAAAACTTTTTATAAACCTAAATATAATTTGTACTTATTTTGTCGTTTACGTCATTTCTTCTTAGGATGGAAAATTAAAAAACGGTTGAAATTCTGAAATCGACTCTTAATTTTTTTCAGGATGAAATTACTTGTGCCGCTTCAGTTTTGGAACAATATTTTGAAAGGACAAAATAAATTAGAGCAAATGAAGATAAATTATTTTTTATCTTTTAAGGTTGTCAAAAGATAAACTCACTAGGTGGGTCAAGGATACCCTTTCCTTGTGTGGTATTGAAACCAATGTGTTTAAAGCACACGGCATGCTTCTACTTATGAAGTCAATCGTAAAGGATTGTCAGTAGACCTTATCAGGAAAACTGAAGGTTGGACCAAGGATTCAGCAATCTTTACAAAATTTTATGATTTACCGTTGCAAACGGATCAAAATTTGATTGTAAAGTCAAAATTTTTATTATATTGTTTAAAATTAATTAGCCTTATTTAAAATTTGCTTTCAATTCAATTATTTAAACATTTCATTTTCATTAATTTTTGCTAAGTCAACCAGTCAATAAACTTTAACATGTTGCAAATCCATCATTTCAGCAACCTAATTTAAAATTGATGATGCCTAAATTTTTTATAATGTGTTTGCCCGACATGAAAGTGGCAGTTGTAATTTTTCCTTCAAAGGAAGTACCCGTCTTCCTAATTTCTTTAATAAATACCTGGATTGTATTTGTAGCAAATTGAAAAGTTTTATTTGTTAACCTTTTCTGCACTGGTCTACCCCGGTTAACTTAATTGTTACCAAAACGCGACATAATTTTTGGTGTCAGGTGTGGGGTGTGTTTGTTGTACCAGCCACCGTGATAATAGTGGTGTACAGCGACGTCGCAAGTCCAGTGTGAAAGGATAAAGGGAGTCTCACTGGACCACCAGGTTAGCCCGAAATTAAACAACTTCAACGTCTGCTACACAACGTTCCACAACTCAACGTAGCCCAAGCTCAGAGGGAACACATCATTACAAGTCAATCCAAAATCATCAGCAATCTTCATTCAAAATTAAAAGTAAGTCAACAATTTATCAATTTATGGCACCAACTACACGAGGAGGCGCTAACAACCAAAACACGGCTGCTCCACCAGCAGAAGACGATAACGACCCTAAACAGGAAAATCAGAACGTAGAACCAATCATGCCTAGGTTAAACATTGACACTGCCTTAAAAATCATCTCGGAATTTAAAGGCAACAGATCTGAGTTTCATAAATTTATTTCCTGTTTCGATATTGTCAATAATAATCTTTCACAACCTCCTGATGCTGCCATGTTAGTTAATATAATTAAATGAAAATTATCAGGACCTGTTTATAACTTAATTAAACATAAACAATTCGTAGATTGGGAAGCTTTAAAGAAATTTTTGCAAGAGCAGTATTTAGAATCTCGGTCAATTGCTCAATTACAGATTGAATTAATTAACTCCCGACAAAGTCCAAATGAGACGGTTAGACAATTTGGAAACAAAATAGAAAAATTATTATCAGATTTGAATGATGTTTGCATTGCCACAGAAGGTGAACAGGCTGCCGAAATTATTAGTAAAATTAATTCTAAATCCGCTTTCCAAGCTTTTGTTGAAGGTTTAATTTATCCTATAAAAATTGTTGTTAAAGCATCTAGATTCAAAACGCTGACGGAGGCAATTGAAGCCGCCGTTGAGGAAGAACGAACGATTGCCAATAATAACAAATACAGCAATTTTTCAAATAAAAGTCAAAAATTTTCCCCTTCAAATACTTTAAAATCTTGCAACTTTTGTCACAAAAAAGGTCATCTTGAATCTGAATGCTATAACAAACTAAACAAAAATCATACAAATCTTCCAATCATTCCAAAACGTGAAATAAAATCAGAAGTTTTTGTTGCTAATTTAATTTGTGCATATTGCAAAAGGGAAGGTCATCATATTAAAAATTGTTTCAAAAAGAAGCGTGCCGATGAATTTAAACGCAACCTTGCAACTACAGCAAATTTTTCGAATATGGGAAACGACAATGCCGCGGGCCCGTCTCGGAACTACGAGGCTCGCGTAACCCAGTCCTAAGCGCGTCAAATAGTAATGTCTTTAGTAACACTTTATTTCAGCCTAACTTGCAAAATAATCATAAACCTCTTACAAATTTTCCTTTATATAATTGTAACTATTCTGATCATGACAAGACGATTACCAGTCTTTGTAACCATCCTATAAAAAATCTTGACATTAAATCTTCAAAACTGGACTCGAAGTCTAGTCCTTCTAGTAATGAAAATTCACACATTCCTATTTTTAATATCATAATGAATGCGTCAACTATTTTTGATTGATTCCTTTATCTTTAACAAAAAATCCTAACGCATTATTTCTTGTAGACACAGGGAGTCAAATTTCAATTTTAAAAAAATCTTTAGTCCTAGATGATACAATCTGCGACACAAATCTTAAATCCAATTTAAAGGGTATATCTGATCATTTAATTCCTACTTATGGTGTTTGTTATGGAGAAATTAAACTAAATAATTTTGTAACAACTCACCCCTTTCACTTAGTGAGCGATGATTTTTCAGTAGTTTACGACGGAATCCTTGGTAAGGATTTTTTCTTACGATACAAGGTTCAGATAAACTATGAAAATAATACACTCTCATTTAAGTACAATGACGGAGTTACGTCTTTACCCTTAACATCTTCTAATAATCATATTTCATTACCTCCTAGAAGTGAATCATACCACCAAGTAAAAACTAACCTATCCGAACCATTACTTTGTTTATCTCAAGAAATCGAACCCACAGTCTACGTCAGCAATTGTTTAGTAGAGCCTTTAAACGGTCACTGTACTGTTTCTTTAATAAATACAAACGAGAATCAAGTAACATTATATAATCCTAAATTACAATTTGAAAACATTTCTTGTTTTGACATCCTAAGCATAACAAAAAATCCTTCTTCACTAACGCGTTTTGAAAAATTAGAAAGGTCCTTAAGAACTGAACACGTGTTACCTGAACAGAAAGATGCCATTTTACAAATCTGCAAATATTACAATGATCTTTTCTTTCTCGAGGGTGACGTACTTAGTCACACATCTGCTGCTACACATAAAATACGAACAGTAGATGACGAACCAACCAATACTCGTCCGTATCGACTTCCTTTTCATCAACAATCCGAAGTTAATAAACAAGTTGACAAAATGCTTTCGGAAAATGTCATTTCTCCAAGTGAATCGCCATATAATTCTCCTCTTCTGGTAGTCCCCAAGAAATCAGACATACATGGTAACAAACGTTGGCGTGTTGTCGTAGATTTTAGAAAACTCAATGATAAATCTGTCGGCGATACACATCCACTTCCTAACATAACTGAAATTTTGGATCAACTTGGACACTCGAAATTTTTCAGTTCACTTGATCTTGCTTCTGGTTATCATCAAGTCCCAATGGATCCCTCGGATAAACACAAAACTGCTTCTAGTACATCTCAAGGCCGTTTTGAATATAATAGGATGCCTTTTGGACTCAAGGTGGACCTAGCCACCTTCCATAGAATGATGAACTCTATTCTGACGGGTTTATATGGGATAAAATGTTTTGTTTATCTCAATGAAATTATTGTTTATGGATCAACTCTAGATGAACACAATTCCAAACTTATTGATATATTTGAGCATCTAAGAAAGTATAACCTTAAGCTACAATCCGAAAAATGTGAATTCCTAAGACCTGAATTGACATATTTAGGACATAAAATAACTGATGCAGGAATGTTTCCAGATCCTGAGCAAATAATTGCAATTAATAATTTTTCCATCCCTAAATCCGCTAAAGATATTAAATCGTTTCTTGGATTAGCAGGATATTATCGGAAATATATCAAGGATTTTGCCAAAATCTCACAGCCTTTAACTGCATTATTAAAGAAGGATGTACTGTTTAATTTTTCACCTGAGAGCCTGATTTCTTTCGACCAGCTAAAACATTTGCTATGCCATCCACCACTCTTACGGTATCCTGATTTCTCTAAAGAATTCATTTTAATTAACAGATGTGTTGAAGGTCCATTATATAAGTGGGTTATTTGTTTAATTATTACCTATTGCACCCATCTTAACCAACATATTCATTGACAATCTAGAAAATCAAATTCACAAATCACACTTAGCCAAACACATTTTCAAGTGGTACAGATATATTGATGACATTTTATGTATTTGGACGGGTTCCAATGAGGAGTTAACTACATTTCATAATGAAATTAACAACTTACACCCAAAGATAAAATTTACTTTAGAAATCGAAAAAAACAACTCCTTAAACTTTTTAGATCTTTCAATTATTAAAAACAACTCAACATTGGAATTTGACATATATCGTAAACCAACACTAACTGACTCTCTAATACCATTCAACTTAAATCACTGCATGCAACACAAGCTAGCTGCCTTTCAAAGCTTAATACACAGAGCATACAATATACCACTTAAGAAAGACAAGTTTGACAGAGAAATTAACATAATTAAACAACTAGCATATCAAAATTTAATTCCACTACACATTATTAACAAATTAATTTACAACAAAGAACAGAAAATAATTAAAGACCTACTGATACCAAATCTATCTAGTGACTATGAAAAAGACAAACAATACCGCAGTTTCACTTTTCAAGGGAATGTCAATAATAGACTAAACAACCTGTTTAAAAATACTAACATACATCCAGTAAATAAAACTAAATACAAACTCATCAACCTACTTAATAACACAAAAGAAAAACTAGATAAACTTGAAAATAACGGTGTATACAAAATAACTTGTAAAAATTGTAACTCAATCTATATAGGAGAGACAGGTAGAAAAATAAAAACGCGGATTAAAGAACACTGCACAAATTATAGTAGATCAAAATTCGGACGTCATTTATATGATAATAAACATAAAATTGATGAGACAAAAACCAAAGTACTACACAACGAGAAGAAAGGTCTAAAGTTGACATTGCTAGAAGCTTACGAAATAGAACAAGCAAAGAAAAATACAAAAATAATTTTATTAAATGACCAAGTTAATCTTAAATTTAGACCACTGTATCTTTGCCTTAAAAACACCAGTCATTCTTAAATACACAGAACACCCTGTATATGAACAATATTATCATCCTAACAATAATACCAACCTAATTATCTAAAAAATAAAAACTCTTGTCACATCTTATAACCTTAAAATTGAGCACGCTGGTTTTAAAATTAATTATTATAAAGTTCAAACTAATTGAAATTAAAAAATAGTATAAAATATACAAATAAATGTTGAGAGATTGGTTGATGAAGACCCCTAATATAAATGTATTTATGTGGATTTTTGTATTGACTCGTAAGTACTGTCATTATAATCGTAATGTAATTTTAAACTAATTTGTCACTGTTAAGAACAATTGTACATTTTTTAAAACCATGTAAATATGTATAAATAAATGTAAAACTTTTTGTAGATTTCGCCTGATGATGTAAAATTAATAAATTTACGAAACTAGTTGCGAAAACGTATATATTAATTAAACAATTCATTTTAACTTGTGATGCGTCAAATTTTGCTATTAGTAGTATTCTATGTCAAGGTCATATTGGTGAAGATCTCCCAATTGCTTTCGCATCTAGAACTCTTAATAAGGCGGAAATCAATTGCAGTACGATAGAGAAAGAATTTTTAGCAATTTGTTGGAGTGTTAAGCATTTTCGCCCCTATCTATATGGTAGATCTTTTACTATAGTAACTGACCATAAACCCCTTAATTGGTTATTTTCTGTTAAGGACCCAGGTAGTCGTCTTATGAAATTTCGCCTCAAGCTCGAGGAATATGATTATAAAATTGTTCACAAATCCGGCAAACTTAACACAAATGCCGATGCCCTTAGCAGAATGTTTCCAATCAAAGACATACCATCTCTGAATTATCCATACTTCCTAAATGCCGTAGAATCTAAAAAAGATTTCAACCACAACGTAACTGAATCCAATCAAAACATAGTATCCTCACCTTCAGATATTCCCAGATTATATTTGATTGACGAAAATCTCCTATTTCTAAAGGACCAATTAGACAATTCATTGTTAAACTTACTAAGTGATAATTCAATGTTACCTTGTAACCCAATTAAAATAATCCACAACAAATGAACGTACCTTTTTATTGTGCTTAATGAAATCAACAACTCGATCACGGAAGAAGATATATTTAACGCCCTAATAAAAGTACGTGAATTTTGTTACAAATTTGACATTTTAAAATTAAGCATTCCAAATTTCAAGTTAAACCCTTTCAAAAATTTTAAAATTTCAAATATACGACTAATGCTAATGTACATATTTCATAACACAAATATTCAATTAAAATTTTACCACGATGAAATCATAGAAATCAGCTCAGAAGATGAAATTCAGAAAATCCTAAGGGAATTTCATGGTACACCCTTAGGAGGACATTTAAGTATAAATAAAACATTCAACAAAGTCAGACAAAAATATTCATGGCCAAACATGTTCAAATCAATCAAGACATATATTAAAGAATGCAATTTATGTCAAATAAATAAATCCACCAAACATACTAAAATGCCTCTTACCATCACAACTACTGGTTCTCGACCTTTTGAAAAGGTATTTCTTGATATTGTAGAAGCTTCCACCGTAGCCGAAAAATTTGTCCCAACACATTACATGTAAGTTTGGTACTCCTAAAAATCTCCTTACCGATCAAGGCACAAATTTTTTAAGTCATCTTTTTAAACAAACTTGTAAGCTTCTTGGGATCACCAAATTACAAACCTGTGCTTTTAGGCCACAATCCAACGAAAGTTTAGAACGATCGCATAGAAACATATCAGAATATTTACGAAATTTTTCTCAAAAGGACCAAAATAATTGGGATCTTTGGTTACCCTATGCAATGTTTACCTATAACACTTCAATTTATTCTTCCACAAGGTTTACTACATTTGAACTACTCTTTGCCAGAACTGTCGAGCTTCCAACAGCCCTAAAAACACCCCCAGAAATATGTTACAATTATGAAGATTACAATAATGAATTAAAAGCGAGATTACAACATTGTCACGAAATAGCCAAGAAATAGCCAAACAAAATATTTTGGATAATAAACAAAAATGCAAAATTAATTTTGATAAATCAGTAAATCCATTAAACCTTGCAATAGGTAATAAAGTATTATTAAAGAACGAGATGAAAACTGGAGGTCAAAAATTACAACCACTATATAACGGACCCTACGAAGTCGTTCAGTTGAATAGTGAAACTAATTTTACCATTCTCATTGGCAAAAAGAGAGTAAAAGTTCATATTAATCGACTAAAATTATTCAATTAAAACCAAAACAGAACCAAAATAAATATTTTTTTCAATCATCGTAACATTTCAATTGCTTCAGAGACAACAAACATGTTGACCTTGCTAACGCTTTTGTCCATAAATGGATTTAAACATGGTACTGCCCAAAATTTCGAAATTATACCAATTGTTAATGGAGCCGGATTGTATTATGAATTCATAAGCCCACTACAAATATCAAACAACAACTGGAACCTTCTCACGCATATAAATTTGACAACATATCATAATCTTCATTCATCAATTTTGACCAGTGTGTGAGCATCCTTAAATTAGCGACTTGTAATTATTTGGGGTTTTTCAAAATTTAATCAATGTTTACTGAGTAAATTAATTTCGTTGAAGATTGTAAGTTAGTAGAAAGGTTCTCGCAAGTTCTTAATATTAAATCTGACCGGGAGATATTTATTTTCGGTAATTCAATATTTTTGGAAGTAGTAAAGAACTCAAATACACTTAATTCTAAAATAGTGTTGCTTAAAGAGTAGTAATAAATTAGTAATATTTTGGAACATGTGGATAACATTATGGGTGCCTTAAAACATCCAGAGTTAAACTAATAAATTTCAAACCTTGCGAGGGTCGTTCTAATTCAGTTAGAAAAAGGAGCTTCTAATATTTTTAAAGTTTTGTTGTCATTGGTTGTCAAAAATACTTAAGTAAAGCTCCTAGTGGTATGACGCGTTTTTGGGTTGGGTTTAAGTAATAAAAGGGCTGAATTTTAAGTCAATCGGGGCAATCAGAAGAATGAGAAGACAATTGAAGAGTCACTCTAACTATTAATTATTTTTGTGTTTTGTGAATGATAGTGATTGTGTTTATTTTGGGTAAGTCCAAAAATGTATTATTTCTTGTATGTTTAAATTTGTAAATAAATAATTTTAAGTGTTAAGTTAAAATGAAGTGTTTGAATTTGTATCAATAACCGTAATCCCAACGAACCCACTCAATTTAAATATGTCGTATTATCCTCGGTTGGTTTCTGAATTTAACAATTCAGAAATTATTAAAGTCTCCCTTTCAAACTAACATCTTACTTTTACAATCGGGGGTAGTTCACATTTGGTGTCAGGTGTGGGGTAGTTAAAAATTAAAATGATAAGAGTTGTGGGGTTGTTGAAAATTAAAATGATAAGATTTTTTTTTTTTTTTTTTTTTTTTTTTTTGGATAAGAGACTGTCCATTATATAAGATGAGTTAATTGGTACAACGAGGGTATACTTTCTTATGGAGTAAAATAAAAATACGTTTTCGCAACTAGTTTCGTCTATTAGTGAGACATCATCAGGCGAAATCTACAATAATAAAATACATTACAAAGTTGAAATACATAATTATAAATTTTAAAACAAGTAATTAATATAAAAATTATTTACTAAAAATTAGGTATAATTAAAACTACTTACGAGTCAGATAACTAAAACATTACAATCATATAATATATGTGTGAGTAATCCATCAACACTTTAAGTGTAGTAATAACTAACAGAGACTACTAACGACTTATTTTAATTACACTTTTTACATACCATGTGGTAGTTTACAATTTCTGAGATTAAGGTTAAGTAACAATTTAACCATAGAGTTAAGTGTAGAATAGAACATTAAGTCATCTTACAACTAAAAGTATATACAGGGTGTTATCTATGTATATTTTCCGAGTTTTTCTCGGTACTTTTATTAACAGTTTTAAGCGAATAGAACAAAGGAGTGAAATTAAGATTTGTTTGGTCGTTCAGTAGGTGTAAGTAATTGTCTTTTTTAGCTTCATTAATTTCATAAGCTTCAAGTAATGTCAATTTCAATCCCTTGTTTTCCTTATGTAATACTTTGGTTTTTTGGTTGTTAATTATGTGTTTGTTATCATGTAGATGTCTACCGAAGTTAGATGTTATTGCATTAGAACAGTGTTCTTTGATTCGTAATTTTATTTTTCTACCTGTTTCACCGATGTATGTTGAACAACAATCTTTACAAAATATTTTATATACCCCACTCGAGTCGAGGTCATTAATTTTTTCTTTTGTATTATTGAGGAGATTAATAAGTTTACAATTGGTTTTATCTACAGGTGTTAGTTTATCATTTTTGAAATAGTGATGAAGTCTATTATTTATATTACCTTGGTAAGTGAAACTTCGGTAAATATTTTCATTAATTGTGGTATTATTTAGGTTTGGTATTAGTAGTTGTCTATATAATTTTTGTTCTTTTTTAGAAATTAACTTGTTTATCATGCTAATTGGAAACTGATTGCTGAAGGCTAATTGTTTAATAATGTCTATTTCGTGATTTAGTCGGTCTTTAGTGAGTGGGATGTTAAAGGCACGATGGATAAGGTTGTGAAAAGCTGCTGTTTTGTGTTGCATGTTGTGATGAGAATGGAACGGTATTAAAGTGTCTGTGAGTGTCGGTTTACGGTATATGTCAAATTCAATTGTGTCATTTGTTTTAATCAATGTTAGGTCTAGGTAATTAATGGTGTTATTGTCTTCTTTTTCTATAGTAAATTGAATTTTTGGGTGTATTTTATTTATGTCAGAGAAGAATGATTCGAGTTCATTTTCAGAACCGGTCCATATGCACAAAATGTCATCTATATATCTGTACCATCTGTAGATATGTTTAGCCGCAGGTAGTTTATGTATCCC